>CM021101.1:636081765-636098905 GCA_007115665.2 Sequoiadendron giganteum
CTCTCTCCTCTCTCCCCTTCCCCTCTTCTCCTCTCCTCCCCCCTCCTAATTATCTCTCTCTCTCTACCCTCTCCCTTCCCCTTCCTAATTCTCTCCCTCCTTCTCTCTCCCCTTCCCCTCCTCTCTCTCTCTCTCTCTCTCTCTCTCTCTCTCTCTCTCTCTCTCTCTCTCTCTCTCTCTCTCCTTCTTCCCCTCTCCCCTCCCCTTCCTAATTCTCTCTCTATCTCTACCCTCTCCCTTCCCCCTCCTAATTCTCTCTCTCCTTATCTCTCCCCTTCCCCTCTTCTCCTCTCCTTCCCCCTTCTAATTCTCTCTTCTCCTCTCCCTTCTCTCTCTCTCTCTCTCTCCCTCCTTCCCCTCTCCCTTCTTCCTCCTAATTCTCTCTCTCTCCCCCCTTCTTTCCCTATTCCCCTCACCCTCCCGCCTCCTAATTACCCCTCTATATCTCTCTCTATCTCTCTCTCCCCTCCTAATTCTATCCCTCTCTCTCTCCCCTTCTTCCCCTATTCCACTCTCCCTTCCCCCTCCTAGTTACCTCTCTCTCTCTCTCTCTCTCTCTCTCTCTCTCTCTCTCTCTCTCTCTCTCTCTCTCTCTCTCTCTCTCTCTCTCTCTCTCTCTCTCTCTCTCCCTCTCCCTCCCTCTTCCCATCTCCCTTCCCCTTCCTTCTTCTCCCTCCCTCTCTCTCTCTCTCTCTCCCTTTTACTCTCTCTCTCTCTCTCTATCTCTTGTCCACCCTACACCTCCTAATTACTCTTGGGTCTATGTGTGTTTGAAATCGGATATCAGATTTTTGAAACCAAATTTTTACCACCACAATACATTTTAAAATGTTTTCAAATATCGGATATCCGATTCAAAACGGATATCCGCTTTGTGAAACTTAGGCTTGGGCATTGCTATGGAGCAATGTACTGACACCCAACCCAAAATAAAAGTCAACTCAGGATTTCCACCTTTTTTGGCGAGTGAAAAACACTACTTTTTCCTATTGCACTTTTTGGCCCATCATGATCCTACACATGCCTTTTTAGAAAATATAATGATTTAAGCCTTAAAATTATTCCATTTTAAGGGTTTTAATTGAAGAGGGTTTGATCAAACCCACTTATATCCAACCCCCTTGGATAGAAAGCCACTAGTTTTAAACCATACCTATAATGGAGTCTCCTCTACACCTATCAAAATGCTTATAAAAAACCACTTTTGATTTACCTTTTAGGGGATCAAATTGATTTATTTATAATTATTTTTTTAAAACATGTAGTCCTTATTATAAGCTTCCCAAAAAGTATAATTTTTAATATATTTAATTTTATTACTATATTTATTTTTTATTTCTTGTGAATGTAGGTTTTTCAATGAACATCGAGGTCTTTATTTCACACATACGGAAAAATAGGAAAAGAGAGAAAAAAAATCTTAAAAATCCATATAAACTAGCTATTGATGTCCTTATTCCAACAAAACAAGAATAAGTTAATTCAAATGAATACAAAAAAAATTATGCAGCTGAAAGTATAATATATCCAAATTATAATTACTCGGAGTTAGAAAATTAGAATTGTATGCTTTGTATATAAAAAGTTATGCAGCTAAAAGTAAGCATCAGCTTTTGAAAATGATGTTCAGTAAAAAAAATTAGTTAATAAAAACTACATAAAATAATTCACAATTGATTTTTTAATTTAAAAAATATATATAATTAGATTCTCAACAAAAAGCATCACAAATTACTAGTTTTCTTCATCTTCAAGTTCTTAATGGTTTAGCTTCTATAGACGTACGAAAGTGAAGATCTGGTGAAAAATGTTGATTTCAATGTAAAGTTTGGCCAAAAAGTGTAACCCATTATTGTGAGATCACCTGGCCCGTGTTGTTCATTCTTGAGAGTTAAAGCCTAAATAAAACCTTACATGGCTTTGCATGAGAACATAGCTTTTGGATATGGTGATTATGATTACAATAATGTAACTTAATATTTATATATCCACTATAACACCATGTCTTGGTCCAATGATAAGTATGACTTGTTCAAACAAAGAGAATTTCACACTAAGTAATCAACCTAACCTCTTGTCATGGAGATGAACTTATAGGATATTTTAAAAAAAAAAATTTAACTAAGAACTTACTATAATCAAGGGTTAGTTATTTGAATAACTTTATATTCGAATCAAAGCGAAACAAGACGGTAAGAAAGTCTAGGTTAATTCTCTAGTGAAAAAGGACCCTTTATATTAGGATCCAAGAATAAAATACACCTAATAGAAGATTAGGCATACAATCACTTAATAAAGTAGGTGATGATGACTTCATTAATGAAATAAAATCATACGTGAATCAGATTGTTGCATGATTGAATAGATCAAGAAACTATCATTTATTTCAATGGTTTTTAGAGGTTAAGAGATAAATACAAGTGAAATCATATATTATAACATAGCTTGATACTTTATTGTTTACTAATAGTTTCATAATTAATTAGAAGTGACCAGGGTGAACTTTTCATAATTGTGAATTAAGACTTTTGAAAGTAATGACCTCCTTACCACAAAGGTCTTGCGATCAGGGCACGGTAGAGTGGTGGGCTCGATGATCGACATAGCCGGTTACCGACATACCACAGGAGGCTTTGCTCAACCTCATGGTTGGGCGGTGGCACCGCCATATCGTAGAAGGATTCATAGTGCTCAGAGGTGGCATGGTGATGGGCGATGGTTGGCAGACAAATCATTACCTCTGTACCGTGAGGGTGTTTGGAAAGACTTTGTTGGGCGGTGGCATCGTCATATCGCGGTGGTCTATTTGGCTTGGTGCGGTGGTGCGATAAAGAGCTAGCGAACATAGTTTGACTAGTCTGACTTGATTGGAAGTGGTGAACGAATGGAAAGGTGACACATAACAAGTTATCAAGGTGACACGCAACAAGTTATCAATGAATGATTGGCTGAAGTTTGAAGTGGTGCATGATTTAGCTGCAAGACGTGTTTCAGTGGATGACAGGATTCGATTATAGCAAGAAGAATTAATGCCTTGGTGGTCTGATGTGTGCTTGCAGGTCAGTGGGTTAGGGATCGGATTTGCGTGTCAGACATAGTTGTATAATTAAGATACCTGATTCGTTGGTAAGAAGAATAATGTGATGTAAGAATTATAAAAGTCGAATACATTGGTAATAGTCACAAAGGGTGGCATAGTATTCATTGTATGTTGAAAAGCATTGTAATAGTGAGTGTATTAAAAATAAGAAGTCTGCTGCTATGAGCTAATATCAGAGAGAGAGAAGTTTGTTAAATTTGTATGTAATCTTTTATTGTAATACAAAGTGATTGCTCTTGGTCTGGTGGGTTTTTTCCTGTAAGGGTTTTCCCACGTAATTATGGTGTTATCTCTATGTGTATGTTCTTTCCTATTATTATTGTTACCTTGTATGTGTTCATCTTAAGTGTTTAAAAGTTTTAAAAAACTGTTTCTTTGCACTTCTCCTCTATGGTTTTAGCATTAGGAAAGAGTTTCCACACTGTTGCTTTTCCTTTCAAGTGGTATCAGAGCCTGGCTAGTTGCATTATCCTTGTTAGTAGGGCTAGTAATTGGGCTAATAATGTTCCAGTGAGAGTCTTGCAAAGTTAAAACAAAAAACTGTTTGAGATGGTGAGTACATCAGGTAGAGTAGTAATTGAAAAATTCAATGGCGACAACTTTGAATTGTTAAAACTCAAAATGGAAGACTTGTTTGTGCATAGAGACCTCTGGATTGTTGTGTCTAGAACTATGCCACAAGGTATGAAACAAGAAGATTGGGATCTTGTAGATAGAAAAGCTAGAGGCCTGATAAGACTTAGTGTGATCGATTTTGTACTCCTGAATGTCCATGAGGAGAAGTCTGTAGCTTCATTATGGAAGAAGCTCGGTGATATTTATTAGGGAAAGTCTCTGGTAAATAAGTTATTCCTAAGGAAGAAGTTGTACTCCTTGAATATGGAAGAAGTTGCATTTGTTGCAGACCATCTGAACTCATTTAATATGAGTGTTGCTCAGTTGGCATATGTGGGTGTGAAGATAGAGGAGGAGGATCATTGTGTTCTCCTATTATGTTTGTTACCTTACACTTGGGATCATCTTGTAATGGCTATTGGAAGTACGACCACTACTTTCAAGATGGAAGATGTTGTTGGCTCACTATTGTCTAAAGAAATGTGAAGGAAGTCTTTAGAGATGGCCAAAGAGGCCCTTGTTGTTCGAGGTAGATCGAAGGAGAAAGGAAAGAAGAAGGACAAGAAGTCCAAATCCAAATATGAAGGGATATTAAAGTCTCCTGGTAAAAAATCGAAGGTGAAATGTTGGAACTATGGGCAACCTAGTCATATCTGAAATGATTGTAAGAAGAAGAAGAAGAAGAGTAACTCTTCAGACAATGACTCTTCTCAAAGTGATGCAGATGCCTTCATTGCAACCTTGGTAACTCAGTCATCAGATGATGTTTGGCTGGTTGACTCAGGTGCATCTTTTCACATGACATTTCATAGAGAGTGGTTAACTAAGTATGAAAAGTATGATGGTGGAAAGGTGTACCTGGCGAGTGATTCAAAATTGGAGATTGTTGGTCATGGAAGAGTCAAAATTCAATTCCCTAATAGAAGAATCAAAGGGATTGGCGATGTACTACACATACCAGGTTTGGCTCGTAACTTACTTTGTGTCAGTAAGTTGAGTGATGCTGGTGTGGAAGTCTCTTTCTCAAGTAAATGATGTAAAATGGCTAGAGGTTCTATGGTGTTGGCTAAGGGTGTATGTAAAATCTCGTTGAAGGGCTTGCTAATTGTAACCTTGAATTTGATTTTTGCAAACATTTTATTTATGGAAAACAACACCATTTCTCATTTTATTCGAGTCCTCATAAATATTCTTGTGTACTGTATTATGTTCATTCTGTTCTGTTTGGTCTAGTGAATGTTCCTTTATTATCGAAGTCTAGATATTATGTTTCTTTTATTGATGACTATTCAAGAAGGGCATTTATATAGTTTCTTAAGAGTAAATTAGAAGTGTTCAATTGGTTTAAAGAATTTAAAGCTTTGGTAGAGAATCAGACTGGAAAGAAAATTAAATGCTTGAGGATAGATAATGGCGGTAAGTTTTATTCTGTAGCTTTTAAAAGGTACTACAAAGACCATGGGATTAAAAGGTATAAAACTACACCTTATACTCCACAAAAAAATGGAGTTGCTAAAAGGTTGAACATAGCATTAATAGAGAGAGCAAGAAGTATGTTGAGTAGTGTTGGTCTGGAGAAAAAGTTCTAGGTTGAGGCTGTGGCTACAACATGTTACTTGGTAAATCATTCTCCTTGTTCTGCTCTTGTATACAAAACACCTTTGAAAGCGTGGTCTGGTAAGAATCCCTCTCTAAGACATATTTGTGTCTTTGGTTGTGAGACATATGCATATGTGCCAAATGAGAAAATATCAAAGTTGGAGAACAAGGTTGTTAAATGTATCTTCATCGGCTATGGCATTGGTGTGAAAGGATACAAGCTATGGAATCCTGATATTGAGAAGGTTTTGTACAATAGAAACTTGTAATATTTCTTGAGGTGAAACATTCAATAGCTAATCCATAGTTAGAGATAGATCAAAGAGAAAAGAAGAATGATGTAGTTGAAATTCCTCAGACTCCAATAAAAGAGGAACTACATGGTGTACCTGAAATTGAGGAGAGTTCAAGAAGCTTTGAGAGTTCTGAAGATGAAGAACCACAACCTCGGCCAGTAAGAAGGTCTACACATGAAAAATGACAAACTGATAGGTATGGTTTCTCTATGTTGGATTTGAACTATGCCTATGCTTTGATTACTAGCACTGATGAGCCTAAGACTCTGAAAGAAGCTATTAGCATGTCAAATTCAAATTCCTAGTTGGAAGCCATGAATGACGAAATGAAATCATTGAAAAATAATGAAACTTGGTATTTGGTACCTTTGCCTGAAGGGCACAAGCCTATTGGCTGTAAATGGGTATTTAAGAAGAAGACTGGTCTAGATGGCAGTGTTGGAAAATATAAAGCGAGGTTGGTTGCAAAGGGGTATTCCCAGATAGAGGAAATTGATTATGGAGAAATATTTTCTCCTATAGAAAAGTTGACATCTATCAAATTTCTCTTGTCATTAGTAGCACTGTATGACTTAGAGATCAAGCAGATGGATGTGAAGACATCGTTTCTCCATCGAGAGCTGAAAGAAGAAATTAATATGTCCCAGCCTGATCACTTCATTGGAAAAGGTAAAGAAAGTCTAGTCTACAAATTAAAGAAATCTCTGTATGGTTTGAAATAGTCTCCTAGAATGTGGTACCATAAATTTGACACTTTTGTGTTGTGAATGGGATTTGTGAGATCAAAATATGATAATTGTATTTATTACAAATCTGAAAATGATCGTGTACTTATTATTACCCTGTATGTGGATGATATGTTGTTCATAGGAAATAGTAAGTGTATGATTTCTGATCTTAAATCTCAGTTGTTTGCAAAGTTCGAAATGGAATATCTGGGTGCAACAAGTTATATTATGTGAACAATTTTCTAGAGAGAATTGGTATGTGAACAATTTTCTAGAGAGAATTGGTATGAATGATTGCAAGTAGCTAGTTGTTCCATTTTGGCACAAAATGAAGCTATCTGATGTAGACTGTCCAAAATATGCTACTAAGATGGAGGACATGAACAGGGTGCCTTATGCAAGTGCTATTGGCAGTCTAATGTATGAAATAGTTTGTACAAGGCTAAACATTGCCCAAGCAGTGGGAGTACTAAGCCACTTTATGAAAAATCTAGGAAGGACACACTGGGATGCTATGAAGAGAGTGTTTAGTTATTTAAAGGGTACTTCATAATACGCTCTGTGTTACCACGGTAATTTGGTTGCATCACAAAGAACTCTCAACTGTCCAAAATATGCTACTAAGATGGAGGACATGAACAGGGTGCCTTATGCAAGTGCTATTGGCAGTCTAATGTATGAAATAGTTTGTACAAGGCTAGACATTTCCCAAGCAGTGGGAGTATTGAGCCACTTTATAAAAAATCTAGGAAGGACACACTGGGATGCTATGAAGAGAGTTTTTAGTTATTTAAAGGGTACTTCACAATACGCTCTATGTTACCATGGTAATTTGGTTGCATCACAAAGAACTCTCAACATTCATGGATATGTGGATTCTGATTGGGTAGGGGACATTGATAGCAAAATATCCACCAGTGAATACACTTTCATGTTAAATGGGGGTGTAGTTAGTTGGATGAGAAAGTGATAGGTTGTAGTCACTTTGTCCACTACAGAGGCTGAATGCATGGTAGCAACACATGCCTCCAAAGAAGTTATTTGGCTGAGTCGTTTGTTAACTGATATTGGTTTTAATGCAGGGCAGATTACAATTTGCTATGACAATCAAAGTGCCATTTTTTTGGTAAAGAATCGTACTTTACATGCTAGGATGAAGCACATTGATGTGTAGTATCACTATGTTAGGGATATGGTGGAAGATGGAAAGGTGTTTTTGGAAAAGGTTGACACTTTGAAGAATGTTGAGAATGCATTAACGAAGCCAGTGAGCACAAACAAGTTTATATGGTGCATAGATTCGATGGACCTTGGTCAATTATCTTCTTTTTCATTTCTTTACCATTCTACCATTGGGAGCTCTTCTTAGAGGTGTGATTGTGCGGTTTATCACCTTACTACGGGCCTTTGTTGTTTTCTCTATGATTGGGCAGTGTTACCGCCATACCCCGAGCCTCTGTTCTTTACTCTACAATTGGGCGATGTTACCACCATACTGAGAGGTCTTTGTCCTTAACTGGAAATAGCACGGTGGACTGAGCGGTCGGTTTAGATGTTTACCTCCCTACCGTGGGGGTTGCTCGATGGTGGCACGGTGGCCGCAGTAAACGGAAAACAGTCTGTGAACAATGCTCACCACCATACCACGATGGCCTTTTGGCCATGTCGCGGTGGCACGGTAAGCCATGGCGGTCATTTTTTTTGTTACCTCCTTACCACAAAGATCTTGCAGTTGGGGTGTAGTAGAGTGGTGGGCTTGACAACCGGCATATGCAGTTATTGCCATACTGCAAGAGGCTTTGCTCAGCCTCATGGTTGGACGGTGTCACCGCCATACCGTGGAAGGCTTCATAGTGCTCAAAGGTGGCATGGTGATGGCCGATGGTTGATAGATGAATCGTTACCTTTGTACCAGGTGATCCCACAATATTGGCTTACAATTTTTGGGAAAACTAGATACCAAACTAATTTTTTTTTAACTAAATCTTCACTTTCAGGCTCCTATAGCGGCTAAACCATGAGGAATTTGAAGATGATGAAAACTAGTGATTTGTGACATTTTGTCTATAGATTTTAAATTTTTTTTTGGAATCAGATTGCACTTATTTTTCCATCTCCTTCGAAAACTAGTTTTTTTAAAAACAACATTTTTAAGGAGTGACACTCACCATATACAAAATAACTTTTTTTTATTGAATATTTTTTCCTCAATCAAGTTTCGAAGTCAAACCAATTACAATTCAGACATAGGAAAATTGTATACAACATAACTTTTTTTTGTATGCATCGAAAATAAATTTATTTATTTTTAATGGATCAAGGACATCAATATCCAGCCCAAACATATTTTTCAAAATTTTATTTTGATAATCTTCTATTTTTCCACATGTGCAGAACATAGAGCTTGATTTTCGGTTAAAAACCTATGTTTAATAAAACTAAAAAAACATATACATAATAAAACCAAAACATATTAAAATTATATTCATTAGATAGCTCATTCTATGGACTACCATAATCATTGGAAATAAATTTTAAATGAATTAATTTGATCCCTCAAAAAGTAAATCAAAAGTGATTTTTTATCAGCATTTTGATAGGTGTAAAGGAGACTCATTTATAGGTATGGTTTAAAACTAGCGAGGTTCTATCCAAGGGGGTTTGATCAAACCCTCTTCAATTGGAATCCTTAAAATGGAACTTTTTAAGGATTAAATCATTATATTTTCGAAAAATATGTGATTTCAGAAAAAAATAGTTCCTCTCATAAATTGTAAACCAGCTTTGTGGGATCACCTTACCGCGAGGGTGTTTGGAAAGACTTGCGGTTAGGCGGTGGCACCATAATATCGTGATGCTCTATTTGGCTTGGCACAGTGGTGCAGTAAAGAGCTCGCAGACATAGTTTGATCGGTTCGACTTGACTGGAAGCAGTAAATGAATGACAAGGCAACATGTGGCAATTTATCAATGATTGATTGGACAAAGTTTGAAGCATTGCATGCATTTCTTACAAGATGTGTTTCAATGGATGACATGATCCGATTATATAAAGAATAATTAATAGCCTAGGTGGCCCGATGTGTGTTTTCAGGTCGGTTGGTCAGGAATCAAATTTTCATGTCAAACAAAGGTGTATAATTAAGACACCCGATTGGTTGGTAAGAAGAATAATGCGATGTAAGACTTGTTACAATTGAGTACATTGGTAATGGTCACAAAGAGTGGTGTAGTATTCATTGTATGCTAAAAAGCATTGTAATAGTGAGTGTATTAAAAACAAGAATTTTGTTGTTGTGAGCTAATATCAAAGAGAGAGAAGTTTGTTAACTTTGTATGTAATCTTTTACTATAATAAAAAGTGATTGCTCTTGGTCTGGTGGGTTTTTTTCCCATAAGGGTTTTTGCACATAATTTTGGTGTTATCTCTCTATGTATGTTCTTTCCTGTTATTCTTGTTATCCTATATGTGTTATTCTTAAGTGTTTAAAAGTTTAAAAACTTTTTCTTTGCACTTCTCCTTTGTGGTTTTAGCATTAGGAAAGCATTTTCGCACTATTGATTTTCCTTTCAAAACCCATTACTTGCTGAATAAACAAAGATCAAAATTTATTACCACCCTACCAGTGAAAAAATCTCATAAGTCTAGGATATCAACATATTTCGGCTTCCACAGTTCAAAATCCTCTCCAGATGGCCATTCGTATGCAATAAATTCATCCATTTTTTCCTATAGGGGCCATACTTGATGACTATTTGAGTTGCTTCCTTATCAAAAATTCCAAGGAAAGCATCATTAAAAGACAACTTATCCATAAAATCTTTTAACATATCATGGTCCACTCTTTCACAAATCGATGCAGCTAAGGTGGCAACTAAACTATTTATTTGATCTTTCCATTGTTGCAGGGGCTTAACATTGCCAATATCATTAAGAATATAGGGATCAAAACAAAATCATTCTCATCAAACTTCTGCACCATCTCCCTTATATGTTTCTCCATGGGATCCATCAACACTTGAAATTTTACAATCCCTTTCACAATTTTGTGGGTTGGGGCAATGTGTGCTAGTTTATTTGCATCATGGGTTGATCCTATAACCATACTGTTCAATGTCTCTGACCTAGGGATCCACTTATTCATTAATGGGATAACAAGTTCCCTATCCCTATCAAATATCTTCATTGCATCAAACATGGCTAAATAATTTGAATGCACACTGAGAGTCTTCCTCTCAATCTTTTTATATAGGTGCTCCAACACCACAGTGACAATATTCGTGTTATTTACATAGAAATTCCTTCCCAAATGTTCAAGAAATTCATCATAGACCTAGAGTTGTTCAATTAACTCCTTTATGCTATCTCTCTTCCTTCTCTGGGTGCAATTAATATGCTTGGAGTTAGATGTGCAATGTGAACATCATTAGGATCATACAATATTAGCTTTGTGCAAGTGGAGGGGGGAAAGAATGTGTAGGAGGTGATTGGGAAAGAGAAGTTGGTGGAGGGTGGAATTTTCTCTTGAGCTCTTGATTGACCTAATTGCAATTCTTGCAACTATTCCTTCAAAAGTGCATTCTCAAGTTGGACCTTTGCAATTGTTTGCTTGTTGTTATTGTAATCTGCCACCAAGTTATTGCTTTCTTTATTATTTTCTTCATTTTTTCTTGAATGGATTCTGTAGTTACTTTAGTAAATTGTGAAACATTAACAACCAATGTGGTGCCTCCATAACTGAAGTATCTGATATGCTTTTTATTATCAATCATCCCATTATGTCGAATGAATGATCTTCAACAATTGACTTTCTTGTGTTGGGGCCGATGCCCAAATTACTAAGGTATCCCATTCAAGACTAAAATTTGATCCTTGCAAGGCAATTACTGCTTCTTCCTCTTTAGCAAAAAAATTCCTTTCATGCCTCCTAATAGTATCAAAAGAAATCATTTTGTCCAAGTCCCATTCTAGAAGTAGAAGCACACCACTTTTTCTTACCAATTATCTACCTTCATAAAGTGTGATATTTTGATACTTGGATCCCATCTCAACAAGAACCCTACATTCAATAACCTCTCGAGGGAGATTTGGAATTTTAACCATTCCAATCTTAACATTCTCATTGTATTTGTCCCTCCTTTCTCTCCACAAAAAATTCCCCAAAGGCCTTGGTCTTCACAAATAAATCATCATCCATGAAATTGGTGCAAGTCTCCTCCCTGACATCATGAGTGTTACTCATTCCACTTAAATGAGATTTGGTTAACCTTAGGCTCATTTCTCATGGAATTATTTCTCTAGGAGGTGATGGAATTCCCTCCCTCATGTCCTCCTCAGTAATAATTATTTCATCCTCTGAATCAACATCATAATCAACAAGACCTATTGATTTATTTCTCCTTCATTTTGGTGAAGGGGGCTTTATTGGTGGCGATTCTCTAATGGGAGAATCCAACTCAATAACATCAGGTACATCTAACCTTAGAAGTGATAGTGGTGGAATTTATTGTATAGGTGAATATGCTCTCTATCCCTTTGATTGAGTAGGGGTGGCAATGGTTTGTTGTTTATTCACCATGCTATTTATTCTTACAAACACATGCACCTTCTTTGGGGATGGTATGTGGGTCTTTCCTCCTCCATGAGGAGTTTCCCTTTAACCTACTCATCAGTTACTATAGCCTCCCCCTTTTCTTGCATAATTATTTCCTCTTTCAACCTCCCTACTACCTTGTCAAAATTTTGCAATATTGTTTCAACCCTTAATATCTCACCCTTGGCATTTGAAAGGGCTTTATAATTTGGATCTTTCTCTTGCATTTCCTTCTTCAATTTATCAAATCCTAGCCACTTCACTTTCCTATCTTCTTGCACAATGTAATAGAATTTTTTTTCTAATTATATATCTTCTAGGAAATAGAAATTATGATGAAATCTTCCCTCTCTAATTCTATTTTTCAAGGCAACCATGACACCTTTTGGGTCATGGTTCCTCATTCTAGAACATTTCATCTTCAAGGACTTAAAATTGGGTATGATTTTCTCCCATCCATCCTTCATCATAATAAAATCTACAAACACTATATACATTGGGAAGTGAACCAAAGGAAATAGGTGTTCCACCTTTTAGGAGATGGAACAAGGGGCTAGGACCTATTTCACTCTCAATTCATTAGAAAACCAAGATCCCCCAACCAAATGACTCAATTGAGTGAAGGATACAAAGGAGGTGGATTTATTAGGTATGATTAAAAGAGGGGTTCACCACTAATAAAATGCTTAGAAAGAAGGAAATGAAAGAAATATGCAAATTTAGCTAAATGACCTAGAAAATGAACTTGAAATCAAAATAACAAATTTAGAAAGAATAGAGAAATACCTAGAAGAATGAAGATTTTGAAAAAAAATGTTTGCAATCATGAAATTATGAATTTTGATGTGAACATGAACTCATATGCTAGATTGGGTGATTTAGGCCCATTTTAGGGTTTCTAGCTAAATCTGGAATCTGTAACTTGAAAACCAGGATCTATAGAAAATTGCTAAAAAGTGGTATACTGGGACTCATATGTTTAAGGTGGCGATTTAGTCCTAGTATTAGGGTTTGGTTGAAAATTTAGTATCCTTTAGCGATCTTTTATAGCTTGTCTCTTGTCTAATCTTTGAGTCTAGAACTTTAGTTTCTAGCTTGTAGGTGATTTCTCTGAAGATGACAACTTTGGCAACTTCCTTCAATCTTGAAACTTTTTCTTCAAAGGATCTGCAAGTCTCAAATCACATTGATTTTCAATCACACATGTAGAGGGAAAACAAATTTTGATTTATTAGTGGATAGGGGTTTTCCTTAGTCAAACCCCTTATTTTGTTAATCAAACCTTGAAATAAAATGAAATAGAATGAAGGATTGGTGAATGAACAAAATACAATTTTGCAACTCAAAAAACCCTTGAAATAAAGGTTGTAATATTGTGTGAAATGGCTAGCATGAATGTGGATCTTGACTATTGATCTTGATATGAGATAATGTCTTTGAATGCTTACTTCAATCATGAAAACCTAAATCACACATGCTATCTCACAAAACACACATGATGCATGAAGAATTTGACATGATGCTTGAATCTTGAATATAGCACCAAAATGCTTGATAATCAGCTCTTGAATGCTCTTGTGGACTCTCGATCTCATAAAATTTTCCTTAGGAATGCTTCATAAGATTGTTAGGTTAAATTATTAAATATCCTTGTATTTACACTTTTTTATGCCAAATTTCCTAAAATTACAACATGCTAGTTGGGGTGTATGATTCCTAGTAGCTCCAAGTTAAAGTGGGACTCATATGCCAATTGGGGTGTATGAGTCCTAGTAGCTCAAAATTGGGACACACATTTCTAGGAGTGTCTTGTTCAATGTGCAATTTGAAATCAGATCCCAAGACCTAGGTGGGACCCATATGCACAAGGTGGTGTATGAGTCCCAAATCACTAAATCTGGAACACACAACCTCAAACATTGAATGATGATTGGTCATTTGATAAATTTTGGGATTATCCTCAGAAAAATGCATTTAATGAGGCTTGTGGATGCAAAATAGGACCAATTAAATCATAAAGAATCCTGATTAATTAATAAATCCATATTTGTGTGAAAGTGTAAAGATACACTTTACAACACCCTAAATAAGACACAATTAGGTCCATTTAGTTTAAAAGGGCCCTAAAATTAATGTGAATATATAAAACACATAACAACACTAAATCAAGGCAACATTAGGCTCATTTTACTATTAATTATTCCCAAATGAAGTGAGAAAAAGGGATACTTTCTCCATCATTGTATTTATCCCCCACTTTAGTGAGAGGAGGAACTTGCTTCAAACTCAAACTAAAGAAAAAGTTCAAGAGGGTTCCAAGTGTACCAATGTGTGTGGTATAAAATGATAAGGATCAAGGGGGTGGTCAAGCCCCCAGGATCAAAATCCTATGGAAAACCAACATAGATACAAAGGAAAACACATGAGAATGATGTATGAAGAAACAAAAAGATACAA
Organism: Sequoiadendron giganteum; assembly: GCA_007115665.2. Lineage (NCBI taxonomy): Eukaryota > Viridiplantae > Streptophyta > Pinopsida > Cupressales > Cupressaceae > Sequoiadendron > Sequoiadendron giganteum. Next base: position 636,096,155 of record CM021101.1, read on the forward strand.
GCATACACTACCAAAGACATAAAGTATAAAGAAAAAGAAAATAGTGGGTGGATTAAGCCTCGACCATTTTTCCAAATAGTGAGTCACTATGAGGTGACAAAACTTTAGGCTATGGGTATGTGCAGAATCATGATGGGCAAAAAAGTGGCGATATATAAGCCATATGATGACCCATGTGGCTGACGACTTTTTTTTAACCCAAAATTGATGAAATGAAAAGGGTTTTTAGAGGAGATCCTCAGCTTTCCACCAATATAAATTATGCTTTAATCTGAATTTAATAAATAATTATTATTCATTTTCTATTAGAATTATGAATAAAGTCCTAATTGATAGGTTGATTGAAAAACATCTATAACTTTCAAATGGTATCACATTTTTTGAATCCGAAACATGCGTCACATTCTACACTTTGTGTACTATAGGATAAAAAAAAAAAAATGAATTTCATGAATTTTTGACCAAGTTAAGGTGGTTAGAGAGATGACATTTTATAATTTTTAAAATTTGTAATAAAAAACTCATAATTAATTATTTACATGGAAAAAAATTATAAAAAATTATGCATCACATCGGGACATGTGTCCTCTACTTATATATATAAAATATTATCATTTTATTGTGGTTAGGGTGGTCAGACAGACACCTACTTATTATTTTTACCCTTAAATTTAAATACTACTCAATTGAAATTTCTAATTTTCACCAAATAGATTTTTTTTTTAAAATAAAGGTCTAGTAGTTTAGAAACTACATTCAATTTGGTACAGATTCTATTTTTACATTTTTCTTAAATAATGTAGATAACTTATTCAAATTTTTACGTCAAGTTGTCTAACTCTAATTTTCTATCTTTTTATTGCCACTTAAGGGCCTGTTTTTTCCATGATGATCCTGCACATACCCCTATCTGTTGGGTGAGTATCCAAAAAGGGTGCCTTAGTCAGAAAATTGTGCGTCTATATTGGCTTCTCATCGTACAATGAGAAAATCATGCCTTTGTGTCAGCTTCTCATCATAATAACCATACCAAAGCTATCCCTCTGATAATACCAATAGGGTTCCACAAAATGAAACTTCGAGCTTCACAAGGAAAAAAAATTGTGTTAAGAACTTATGAACATTAATGCATATAAAGGATTGTTCAAAGGGATATTTTCTTAATTCGAGTAAGGTCTCTTCTTATGGAACACTGTGCCTAATGTCTCCAAGAGAGGAAAAATCAAAGAAATATCACGCTCTTGGAGGAAATCAAACCCAAAGACACCACCAAGAAAAGGACGCATTGCAAGACGAAATAAAATCACACAATGAAACATGAGAAATATCGAAAGATAATGTCAATATATGCTCCCACTTTAAGGAAATTACTAAACACCATACTGTGATCAATGTTCTTTAAAGTAGTCAATGAAGAAGACATGAGAGCTTATTTGGAAAGCCCTATGCCAAGTCATATGTTTCCAAATGAAGCTACCCCATGAAAAGGAGTTACCCCCAAAATGTAATGCTAAACATAGAAAGAGAATTATGTCACATGTGACCTAATTTAAGGCATGTCATCCACATCCCAAGCTTGGTCGTATATATATACATGGAAGGTGGTCAACTAGCCAAAAGACACAATGAAAAGTGCCATACGAGGACAAGGCTACTTGACGCCCTTGCCCCCATTTAGTGCAAGACAAGGGTGAACCGAGTTGATTGATGAAAACTTAGAAATTAATATCAATTAGAGGATCTAGGTACCTCAACAAAAGGAAGAGCACCACAATCGTTAAGATGTTAAATTTTACCACTCAAAGCGATACATTCAATAGTAGAATTACCAGAAACTTTATGATATTGAAAAAATGAACTTATATAGTAAAATTTCTCTCGTGTTCTTGGAGGGAGGGATATCAAATGATCTTGGAAGAGTCTTGACAAGATACTCTCTTGATAAAAATTAAAAGATGTTCCTTTATTTTGTCACAAAGATATCTCTTGCTTAGTACAAGGTGTCATACTTTCACAAGACTCTTTAGATTGCGAGATTTTGTTCTTTCCTTGAGAGGAGGGTGTAAAATCTAACGAAATGTAATCGTTAGTGTTTTACATGATGACATTGATATTAAGCGAGGATTTCTTTGATTATTTCATTTCTTTCAAAGGATAATAATCAAGACCACTAGTGTGTATCATTTCAGAATGCACTAATGTTAATGTTGGCTTAGGAGAATCTTTTGTAAGAGTATTAATATTGAGTGAAGGCTTGTTCATTTATTTCTTGGGACAATAACCAAGACCACTAGTATTTTCTTGCATGTTAGGTTATATGGGGACACCAATACCTTATTCTCTAGAACCACATCCTTTTCCACTATAGCCAAGTTGTTTAATGAGTTCACAACCTTTTCCATAAATCTATTTGATTTCTTTTGGATTTAGTGGTTGTTCATAGTCAAGTTCATCAAATTTTGTTGTGTATGCTATCTTTTCTTCTAAAGTGGTCGAGGTGGATGCTTTTGTAGGGTCTTCTGAATTTTGTGTTGACATTACCACTTTTTATTTTCCCTTTCCAAACTCTCTTATTATGATCTTGTATTCTCCCATGAATGTAGATGTGAAATCCAATGATCCCAAATCATCTAATGATAATATTGTGAAGGGTTTAGGATAGTTATATTTTTGTTCTTCTTGCATGGGTTCTACATGTGTAGTTGGTTTCAATGTTTTTAAAGGATTTTCCTTACCTTTTTCAATGTGTAA
>CM021101.1:636099005-636249427 GCA_007115665.2 Sequoiadendron giganteum
CTAGATCATAAAGGAGTCTCTAAAAGACTACACTATGTATAGACAAAATAGACCCATCCCTCAACCTCTTTGAATTATGTCACACATTAATGATTAATAATTAATGTATTACAAATGGCCTTTTATATTTTCCATTGAAGGAATGTATATATAAATTTCTATCGTGACCTATATTTCTTGTACTAATGATAGTTTTCATAAACTAGTGACCTAGGAAGATACAATTTATATTCAAGAAATTAAATCTTCTCCACGTGACATGTATTCTCAAATAGATGTAATCTTCATTGGATCTACTTTCTATATATTAATACATGATAAAATTCCCTTTAGTAATACATGCTAATATCATATAGGAACCTAGCCCATTGGTTCCTTGAAATCTTGAATCACAACTAACACCTTTGCATTCTCTCATTAGGGTGTACTAATTTTTTTTTCCTTTTTTACAAATAAAGTATGCTATCTTAACCTTTATAGCTATCATTATATCTTTATAATCATGAGGAATTCAAAACTATTCCCTTTAATATTTAAGTCCTATTGATGATGTCATATTTCTCACCTTCTTACAAAACTTATAATGCTACATTGTTATTAAAAACAAATTATTTCTTCAAGTTGTTAAAAATTTTGACACCCTTGGGAACTTTTAGATTCACTAAAACCTTTGAAGAGAGCCTCAAATTAATGACATGTTTTTATTACCTTTAGATGAATATTGAGGACTTTAACAAACAAACAAAAATCTAGGTATTTTTTTATTCACCATTTATAATAGTAAATAAGAAAATGAACCCATACTAGTTTTTAAATTATGTTAAATATATAATCGATTACTCCACCAAGTAAACCATAGTGGGATAGAAACATTTCCACCATACAACTTGTTATACCATATCATCTAAGACTATCTATTTGAACCACATATAAAATCTATATATTGGTCTCCTAGCCAATGTAAATGACCCATTTGCATTACATGTATATCCAACTTTCCTTTTGAGATACCACACTAGATGCTAATGATATATTGGAGAAGTATATAAAGGAATTTATATATATATATATATATATATATATATATATATATATATATATATATATATATATATATGATCTCATTGTTACCAATGTAATCAAACACAATACCTACATTGAAACATTAGTATAAAGAAAATTAACATAACACAAACCTATTAATTATATTGTTAGGTTGAATATTCTTATTGTCATATTTTCACATGAAACTTCACCATTTTCTCACATAGCATAGGTTCACATAGAGTATTCACATATTTAGAACCACATTAATAGAGGCACTAAAAATAAGCCACATATTCACCATTAGTTGTTGATTTGGATTTTACTAAAACTATCAATCCATTCAAATAATGCATAGGTAAAATGGTTTGTGTTGATCACTAGAAATTAATTGCTAGGTCTCAAACACAATGGATAAAGATATAATCTCTTAATTTACCCATTTTATTCTCACTAATTAAAAACAACCATGCCACTCCTTTATCATTTTTATATGTTGTTGCACTATTTTATATTATTAGATTTAGTTTGAATAATTTTTCAAATATTCTACACCTAGAGTAGGATAACTTGTCAAAGTAGGTACATACATAGGCAAGCTATACTTGCACAATATGACTTATACTTCCCTAGCTTATTGGAGACATTGTACTCACATGTGACTAGATTTTATTTAGCATATATTTGTTGTGCATTCATATTTCTTATGGTTGTATCACATATATAGTAATTTGTGGCTCTTATATGAGCAATATCTCATAGAATGATTTTTCATCCCTTTGACTAGAATAAACTATTGTGTCATATTTTTGTCCTTTATGGTTTCCCTTAAATCTTATTGATTTTGGGTGGCTATCTTCATAGCCAAATATTACATGGTATTAGCCCAATTGAGAGAATAAAGAAAAAATAATTTGAAGATCCATACTTTTAGATATTTTTTAATTTAAAATGATTAGTATTAGTTTCTCTTGCATGAAATGATCATTTGGTGAATAAAAATATTTGAAAAATTAATATATTTTTGGGTTTTCTTTAATTTTTGGTTTGTATATTATTATCAAATATACTTTTAGAATATCTAATCTCACAATTAAATTCAAATTATATATAAAAAATATTCTACAATTTGTTTCATCTATATTAGATAATGGAGGTTACATCTATGATTTTTTTCATGTGGCGGATGCCTAGGATATTCTTTATGTAACTAATATAATGTAGAATTTGAGTAAAAGTTAACCTTCAATTCATGTGTACAAGACACAAAAACCTATGTATCAACTATGAAATAATTCAAAATTAGAGATATTTATCTTTGTAGAGTGAAGATATACATTGAAACAACTTTGAGGAATATTATATTATTTACTAAGAGATATAATATTGTAATATACTTAGCTGGATGGAGATGCTAACATGTATCAAGCTAGGTATATTGGTTCATCCAAATAAATTGTGTAATTAATTACATTAGGTGATGAGTAGGCTTCCATTATGATTACTCCATTGTATTACTAGGAGTCCAAGTATATATAAAGGAGATTTTTTTTGTTGTAGGTATGTGTTGGAGGCATGTTTTTGATTTGTAATCACTTGCAAATATAGTATAGAGTGTCTTGTTCCATAATAAGTATTGTATGGTGTTACAATACCTCAAGTTTATATTCTATTTCTATATATACTAGATATTCTATACCAATATTAATATTAATTTCATTATTATATGTGTGCATATTTTTAAGTTTTTTTAAAGTTATGATTTATGAAGAGGTGGAAAAAACCATGGTATTATAAAGATTCACCTATATTTACTAAATTACTACTAATATTTATAGTTTTTTTTAATAACGTATGATAAATAACTAAGAAAGCTAGATTCTAAAAATTAGATTTTTGTCATCAATATTAAGTAATTTGTCAGAATTTTATTAGTTTTGATAAATTCTCTTTCAAAGCTACAATTGAAGGAATTTTTTATGCTTGTATATTTTTTACGAGTTCATAAATTTCTGTTAGGAGTCTAATTATTTATTTATTTAGTTTGTGGCCTCCTACATCATTAATTTATTAGATCAAATTTTGGTCAAATACATTTGGTAGAATGGAAATCTATTGAAAATATAATCTTAAACCTTGGTTTAAATGGAGGTTCCTAATTTTGATGAAAGTGAACATGCATAAAAATGGTGGTACAAATATAAAATGGGTAATAATGAAAATATATTTTTAAAAGTAAAATTTTCTTTGTCTTTAAGAGGTAAGGCTAAAATGTGGTATGCACCATTATGGATGGAAATTTATTCCTGAGATGAACTAGAAAAATCTCTCTTATATTAATGGGATTTTAAAGAAGAAGAGGAATCAACACTAGAAGAAAATGGGGAATAGGAGGAAGAAAAAAAAATTAAAAAGGATAAACATGGATTAGAATTAGAAGAAAGAGGGGGAGAAAGAGGATAAGGAGGACATGATAGAGACACATGTGATTAATCTCTAAGGAAGTAATATTTAATAATTCAATATAATGGATGCATTCAAAATTAAAAGGTTATTGTCTCTACAAACCATAAAATCATGTATAAATTCATCTTGATGGAATTAGGAAATAAGTTGTATATACCCACAAATAAAATTAAGGACAACCAAATATTGGGTACACAAATTTTAATTTTTTAATATTTAGATCTCTCCATGCATAAATATTTTTTCATTCAAACTTACATGCTTTAAATATGTATGGTTGGATATATTTCCTACTAATCCTTTGTTAGAATCTTTGGGAATAATAGATATCAATGAACAAACAAAATTAATTAAGCCTTGGTATAGAAGGGAAAGATTATTTTATATTATATTACACATACTGAAGTTCAAAGGAATGTAAAGGAAGATAAAGTTTAGGAATCTTATAAAAATTGTACTAGTGAATTAGAAAAATGTAAGAGGAGCAAGCCATTTAGAAAAATAGAAGAGAAGTAACTCTATTCAAAATTCAATAAAAAGGGATAAAAAATGGTGGAGGATCAAAGAATGTTGGACAATGATAGAAAATGGTGTAGTATAGGGACATCCATTTCATTGTGAGAGGAAATAATCATGGAGGAATAATTTTTTATAGGGAATAAACTAGCCAAACACTATCAACCTACATGGAATCAAAGAAAAAATTACAACAATTAGTGGTATCATAGATGTTATGACTACTAATAGAAGAAAAGGAGGATATAATATGATAAGGATTGAAATAAAATGTGTGTACAAAATTATGGATTAAGGATGAGATTCAATAACTATCAAGAAAAAACCAAAGAATAGGTCAACTATGGATGATTGGATGATTTTTGAAGGCATCATATTTATAATAAATTACAATAGTTAAACTATTTTCCTTCACATGTTTCAAGAATGAAACATGTGAATGATGAATGGAATGTTATGCAATTAAGGATATGAAATTATAATATATTTTGATTGATGAAGATGCTAATATGTGGCTCAAATCCCTTAAGTTAGTTATATTAGGTTATATGGATAGTTTGTGTAATTAATTATATTAAGTGATGCATAGGCCATAATTACGAGGAACCCTTCATTGTATTATTAGGAGGTATACATAAAAGAGGTGATTATTATTACATGATGGGGGTTCTCCTCCTTTTCCAGGTTTGTTCCTATCACACATATTTGCATTTCATGTCTTTCTGTCTATCTCTATCTATGGCTATTTATGGAGGTGGAAACACTAAAATGGGGGTTTGTTTGAGGCAAGCCCTAGAATAGCCCCCAACATTTTTCCTCTTTTTTTCTATGCAAAGATGTACAAATTTGAGAAGTTGGGAATTTCATATTTAAACCTCTTATCCTCTAGTTTATTACAAACAAAAGTGCAAGGTGCAAATGTCCATGCAGTGCATTGTCATCCATGGCCAAGGTTTAATCCTTCGGAGGGTGGAATCAATAATTTTTGTAGTTTTTATTTTAATTCTATCATAAATCTTAATTCTATCGTCAAATTTTGTTATCAATAAATTTTATTATTCTTTTCGTTAGTAGTTTAGAGTTTATTTGATCAAGTTGTACAAATATTCTTTATACTTTTTCTTATTACTTGAGCTTTATTCCTAGATGTAACCAAGGGCTATTTTATCCTTGAAGACTCCCTTTGTCTTGAGTCTCGAGGTTAGAAAATCCCCTACTTTACATTTTTGGAGAATCCAATGTGAATAAAATCATGTAAGATCTTTTTATTCAAAATTTTAACACTATTGATAATGATTTTTCTAAACAAGATTTCAATATGTTGGATGATGCTCTAGATGATTTATTAGAGACATCTCCTTCTATTCAAAATATTGTTAAATAAATTTCTTCATCAAAACCCTCTTCTTCGTAAGTTGAAGAGTATGTGAATGTGGTTGTAGTCTTTATCACCCCTAAAAGGCCTAAGAGACTATTTGTTTACATGACTCTAGCTAGCCCATATCTTAAAATAATTCATTTTATCTATGGGGTTCTTGTGACAAATGACATGTCAAACCTTTACATGAGATTTATAATTGTACTAACATACTTCTTTTGTCGAAGCATCCGAAAAATCAGAAATTTTTTAATTTCGATGTCGGCAGAATCATTCTTTGAACCAATGCAATGAGTACATTGCTTCAAAGAGGGGAAAAATGTAGACATGCAAAATTGACATCATACATCTCTCTCTAACATCGTGCATCGAATTCTCCTATTAATCAATTAAGACAATTTATTGATTAATTTCCTAAGGTTCATTAAATAAATTAATTTATTTAATCAAATCCTTAAAGTTCTTCTCATTTGATTTAATAAATCAAACTGATTTAATCAAATGTCAAATCCCTAAAATCCCTAAGTTAATTAATCTAAATTAATTAACTTCTAATCATGATTATCATTCTCCAGCTTTTGACTCAACTAGAGTCAAAATCCAAACTCCTAACTAACCCACCCACTTGCACCAATAAATCAATTTATTGATTTATAATTCTTCTAATTTCATTCAAAAAGGCATCAAAATGGAATATTCTTCCATTTGAATCTTCCCCCCAAAAGGGACTTGTCCCTTCCAACAAGGTTTTAAATGCTATTTGCACAAGTCAACATAGCATTTATTACACCTTTCATCCCCCCAAAACATGTCAAGTCTTTCAAATTCAAATTTGAAAGTGGCACATTGGCCAAGACTTGCACATTCCTCACCCTCTCATAGCTTGACAAGTGTCATCTTGTCATTGGCTTGTGAATTATCCCACATTCATCTAAAATCACTCAATCTCCTACTCTTGAATCTATAAAATGCAAAGCATTTCAACACAAATCATCCACAACACACAACTCATGCTCATTGTAAGGTTACTCTCCACTTGTGAGAACTGATCTTGCTTATCATCACACCATTTGCTTAGCAATATTTTCTGATTGCAAGGTCACTCTCTTCATTTGAGAGGATATCTTGCTCATCATTTGGCATTTTGCTTATCAAGGATTGAGAAAGGGCAACTTCCTACAACACTAAGTTGCACCAATCTACTATGGGATAGGAATGATTCATGTTTTATGCATTGTTCTTATTAGTTGCATTGTTTAACATGATTCTATATTTCATAGGGATGTTTAAGTTTGCTAATTTAAACTAACTTTTGTGCTAACAACATAAAATGGTTTAGGTTGATCTTGCAGATTTTGACATCTACAAAATGGCGTTAGAAGGAGGGCTTGAATAATACATTTCATTTCTATGTTTCTATTTTCAGTTAAGAACAATGACCAATGCGTAATGATAACCATCTTGATTTGACATAATTTTAAGGCGTAAACAAAATTTCAAATATCAATTGTCAAGCTAAAACCAAGCAGCTGTGTTAGAAGCTAACCCTTGGCATTTCGTTTATTGACTCTCTGTGTCACGTTATTATCCATGTAAGAATTTTTGGAAGAAAAGATTTTTTTTTGTTGTGTGTGTTGCATTTCTAATGCTGGCTTTTGCATTTGGAATAGAGGACTGTTCTTTACAAATGTTTATATAAGCATAGAGAAGGAAAGTGAAGTGACACATGTTAACAAAGATTGCATTCAAGCTCTTAATAAACTGGTTTTTTTAAAATCAGAGACGCATTAGTCCACAAGTTACACTGCACATTCCTAGAAAATAGTGTTAGGCCTGGAAAGATGCCAAGACAATAGCTAAGTGGTCTTCTGGATGATGACCATGGTGGAAATGTTTTTTTTTTTTCTCTATTTGGTCCTCACCTACGCTATGCCTTAGCTTTCTATTTTTTTTTTGAAGGTCCTCTATAGTCGCGTCATTGTTTTGTTGCAGCAAAATATTTCTTGAGATCTTTTATTGAGTGCAATCCCTGTGAAAACGCCTTTTTTGTGCCAGCCATATTCTTGCATGTGGTAGAATAATGATATTTCCAAGGCTGTAAAAGATGATCAATACAATGCATTTCTGGTATTAGAAAGTAGCTGAGATTTATACCTCTAAGACATCAGCTAGCCTGCTCCGCATATTCATCCACATATTGCATACATGTCCATCAAGGCGGTTGCAGCTGCTATCCACAACAGAGTTTTTTCTCAGACCTCTCGATCCAAGTTTGCTTAAAAGTTCTTAAAGCCTTTTCTATTTTTTTTGAAAGGGCATGCACTGAGAGGGCGCGCACGACTTGCTATCGAGGAGACCGCATTTTCTTTGAGTCCTTCTATCAAATAATTCACTGCCTAGTCTATGTGTCTGAACTTTGAATCCATAAATGGGGTCTTGTCAAATAAATAACGTCTTGTCCACTGTTGGGTTGCTGATAGAATGTATTGTTTAAAATCGATCTCCTTTGGACAATTAATTCTCTTGTCTTTCACTTGGCTGCAGAATTATGATAATGGTTTCTTGACAGCGAACTTTAAACTTCAGTTGCCTCTACAGCATAGACTTTATGGTTTCCATCATGTTTTTCTTTAACTCTTGTTTGGTTTATTCTGGTGACAGCAAACTTCGTGAATAAGCAAGTGGTATCCATGCGCTGTGTAGATTTCGCGTATTTTGCCTTAGAATCTGTCTTAAATGATGCCTCAGGATTTTTTCTGTATTGATGGTGGCAATTATGACGCATGTGCTTTTTATTTATCCTCCTATGGTAGCATGGACTCCATGTCCATTGACTCTAACTGCCACCTTAAATTCTTAGTCATCTTTTTTTAAAAGTGCCAAGTCCAAAAGTTTCCCTCCCTGCTGAGAGGTCATGTCAAGAAATTGCAGGTCAACAAAGTGGAGAGAGTGAATAGATCGAGGATTATCTTGACAATCTGGTGCTAGTAAAGATTGTGGAACATGGCTTCACACTTGCCAGATAGCTTTTTAATGAAAACATCAGCAGCCTTTCAAAGAATACTAGCCCTCAAAATAGACTAGGCACTACCTTTGAGGCAGATCGAAATAGGAGGTCTACACACTTAACCTGATTTAGGCAGAGATTTGCGTACATGGTAGGGTTACCGTAGCCTCTGAAGAAGAAAAAAACTACTGCATTCACCTCTCTTAATAGGCATAATAAATTGCATGAATACTATGCTGCAATAAATGAGTGAATGAATGAAGAAAGTAGCGTTGCAGAAAAACTTGCAGAAGATCACGCGATACATATGGTATTAAGAGCAAATCTCACACTATCCCTAGGCCGGTGAGTTGTTTGAGTGTTCAGGTGCACAAGAGGCATCCAAACATTACAATTAATCATGTGTCAGATGATGCGACTGGAGACAGCGAATGGAGGAATGAACGTGAGATTTGGTTTGTTCTGATCGGGTCACTACAGTATGTGAGTGCTTCAATTGATGGGAAATAAGTAAGTACACAGGCATGTTTTCATGTGCATAGTTTAATGCTTTCTTCACTAACAAAGTGTTTGATGCCTCTACAGATGTATCGAATTGCAATCCTTTCTCACATTAAGGGTTCGATGCTTTTAATATGGACTTTGTTTTGTGTTATACAAGCCTCTTAACTATTCTCTGTTTTAAATGCTTGTCGATGTTAGTGTTATTATGTCACTCCCCATAATTCTAACTAAGATATATATTTTGTAAATATGTTTCGTGACTTAGATTTCCTTTGATCTGCTTAATCTCCTGTCAAATCAAACGTTGCATATCTATTGAAGTATCCCATGTCATAAAGTTTACTTTGAAATTGGCCGAAAATGAATAAATTCAAAGCTGCAGGGTACCACCGGAGTAAACAGGAAAATGAAATAGGAGATGCATCTCAGAAAGAAAAGTGAATGAAAAATCATTTTCTAACTTGAAGTTGTTGACTGGTAATTGGTTATGCTTTGCTAACTTCAAGATATTGGGTGCAGATTTCTAGAGGAGGGTGAAATTTGTTGATTACATATGAAGATATAATTTTGTATTAGTTCTTCATGCTTAGGAAACGAATTGATATATCAAACATGATGTCATTTAATCTTGCTACCTAATTATCTTTGATTATATGCCTTCTTTGAAACTCCTAATTTTTTTTATTTATTTTTATTTTTAGCATTCTAATCATTGTTTCTTTATTGTTTCATAGCTACTTTGCATCAAGAAGGATAAATCAAAGAAGATTTGAGTTGGATAATTAAACATTCAAACAAAATTTGAACTTAACAAAAAGCATTTTTTAATGCTTGTTGTCACAATCTAGAGCTCCAATTCCTACTCTCGTTTTCTATTTTAAACCAAACGCACATTTCAATTTGGGTTTAAAATTAATCACTTGACTTGATTTCTTCAATTGGGATAAAATTGAACCTTAGAGACACTTACTAGATTTCAATTTGGGATAAAAATTGAACAAGGCAACTTCACATTTCAATTGGTGCTTTTAAAACGAACTCATAATTGCTTTGAGGAATTTAAAATTGAACATGTGTACTTTGTGTTTTGTAAATTTTTTTGCAAAGTAGTGTCATTTAAAAGGGCGTATGCACTTCTCTCGCGCTTCACGGCGATCTTGAGAATCAAAAGTCTTTTTGATGACCCTAAGTTGCATAAAAGATTGCCTCCACACTTCAATTTGGGATCTAAAAATTGAACAAATCATGCGAGTGTGAGCACGATATATTGCGGAGGTTCTCCCCTTTGTTTTTCAACGAAGGTTGTGTGAATGACGGAATATGTTAGCTCGCTTTTGTTTAACTTAGAGGGCCTGCCTTGTGGGAAAAAGTAATCACCCAAGGGAACGACCCAACCGGGAACACGCTAAAGCCAAGCGACTTCCAACCGGTATATAAGTGTGGATATTGGAACAAAGGCCAATATCACGAGGATTATTCCGACGAGATGGACAGCAATGGACTCTCGCCGATGTTGGATAATCCCCCACGAACGGAATGCCCGAATTAGAACCCTTGTTTAGAAATTGGCCAAAACCTTATCTATCTTGTTGGTGCAAAAGGTCATGTCCTTTGAAGCCGCCCCACGTAACATGCGGTCTTGTTGTGGAAATGGAAAGTATGCCATGGGAGATTCATGGGTACTAATGCTTGGTTGACCCGAATAAGTGAGTGTCGTGGAGGGGAGCCAGTGTGGTCAAGCATTTAGCCATTCGCACAAGATATGCGCAGCTGGATTTATCCAAGTGGGAACCCAACAAGATATTGCCTCATCATCCTAGGGTTGTAAAAGTGCTTGGAATCAAAAACACTTTGCTTGGATTCAAAACATTGAAAAACGAACATTCACATGAGCCTCAAATTTCAAACACCTTGGAGGAAACAAATACCTTTGACGAATTTGAGTACTCTTGCTTTCCCTAGGTATCATATCCTTAGAGGTTTCTAAGTGTTTGAATTCTATCGTCATTTGTTTTCACTAAGGATAAACCTAGGAAACTTTTGCCCTAATTTCTTTGGTTTCCACATAATGGACATTGTGGGATGAAAACGAAAGCAGGACATTAGACATTCAATTTGAAAACATAATCAAGCAAGTGATTTTGGTAAAAGGGATTCACTAAGACAAGATAAAAGAGACAAATTTGATTACACATGTGTTTTCTAACATGATCAAAATCTCAAAACCAAAGTTCAAAAAGCTTAGTGTGAAAGCTAGTGAGGAGCGTCTTGAGATCCTGAATTGTTTGAAAGGTTTACTTTCCTCTCATAGGAAATATAGCGTGTCCTTCAACACCGAGGTCTTGTAAGCAGAAGTGTCATCTAGGTCAAGTCTAGGATCAAATCCCATCACTTTCATCCATCTTTTCAACCATCAAAATCAGTCAAATTTCCATCTCACCAACAACTCTTGGAAACTTTGTAAACATCTTTTATGCTAAACTTTTAGGTGAAATCGAACCTCTTTGTTTGACTTAACACATCTAGTCAAACCATCATCTTATACACAAGTTCTCTCTTGGATAGTACAACTTCCTAGGGTTTACGAGTTCATCTTGTTTGGCTTAACACACCTAGCCAAATTATCAAATCATCACCTCGTTTGACTTGACACACTTAGTCAAACTATCATCTTGTAGGAGTTCACTCTTGGATAACACAACTTCCAAGAGTTTTACGATTACATTCATCACATTTTGTTTGACTTAACACATCTAGTCAAACCATCAATCCAATCACGAATCAATCAAATCAAAGTCCTAAAAGTTTTAGCATTTCTTTCAAAGTTTCTTTAAGAGTTCCATTCATCCATATCACTCATCTTCCGTTTATCTCATCCTCGTCATCACTTTGATCCTTCAATTGTCCTATTTCTTCGCTTCTTTGAACCTAAGGTTTAGACCGATCTAAAGGATTAGAGGTTCATCTCTTACATTCTTGAAAATTGATCTTCATTTTATGGTTCAAACTCGATCTCAACACAAGAGGGACATGGAATATAAATTTGATTCATCCATCATGAGCAATTCGATTCAACCAAACTATCCAAGCCTTGCAATACCATTTGATTATCAAAGCTTGTACAATGCATACATGGGAGCATTATCTCATACAAACATCAATGGTACAACAAATATGAGCATACCCAATCCAAATTTTGGAACACCTTTCCCAATGGTAGATTTCAATCTAAGTCCAAATTTGCAAATCTATCAACCAAACGCTCAATGCATGAGTTTTCCAAACAACATTATCCCACCAAATCCATACATACCAAGTGCAACTTTACCAAACATGACCGTTTCAAATCCACACTTGGTAAGCTTTGGGGTCGACATGTTTGCAAATCCCCCTAATATTGTTCAAAATCCTAGCAGTATATTGGCAACTCCATGTGTTGATTCAAGTCAAGGTAACACCATGCAAAATCAAAGTTACCTAAATCAAGGCAATATGATTCCCAACCACAACAATATTCAATTTCAATCTATCATGCCGAATCAAAACATCTTACCAAATCATCCCATTTTGCCATCGATATCGCAACAGCAGATGGCAACTATCCAAGCAACCCCAACAATCAACAGCATTCCCATTCCACCACCACCACCACCACCCCCAAAATACAACACGACCAATTCATTCTCCATCATGTTGCAAGCTTCCCGCAAAAAGGCACTCCAAGCCCAACAAGCTACACAGCTAGTTGCTCAGCAAGCACAAGCGGCTCAAGTAGCCCAACAAGCGCAAGCGCAAGCAGAATTCTACGCACTATTGCAATCAATCCAAGAAGAAGTAGCACAACAAAGAGCCCAACAAAAAGCATTGTTGGCACAAAAACAACATGACGAACAACAAGCGTTGTTGGCTCAGCAGCAAACACAGGCCTTACCCGCTCAACAGAGCTTGCAACAGATTCCCACCACAATTGTTGAAATCAAAAATCAAGATCAATCTATCAATAAGCACTTTGAAGATGTTTCAACCTTGACCAATGATCAAATCAACATACAACAAGAGCTACTTTTCAATTATGATCAAGACTCACCAACGATGCCCAACAATTATCAAATTCAAGAAATATCAACATCACTTGATCATATGGTTCAAGATCTTGAAGATGCTTCTACCCCATCCAGTGATCAACTCAACATTCATCAAGAGCCACTTTTTAGTGATCTATTTCAAGATGTGTTACAATTATTTGATCCCATTGACATAATCTACGATCCATCGACCAATGATCATATCGAAAAAGTTTCTACATCGCCTTATGAGTTAGAGGAAATATCTCAAGAACGTATTCCAAAGCATGATCAAAATCTTCCATCAAGGTCTAGCAATGGCCCTTCCAGCAACATATTGACATCCTTTGACCTCATGGTTAAAGATATTGAAGGACTCCCTATCTCAACATTTGATCCAAATCCTCTCAAAGTTCAAGAGAATATTGAGCCACTTCCTAATGAAGATATCCAAGAAAGAAGTCCATTCTTTGAAATTGACCCATGTCAAGAACTTGATCCAAAGCATGTTGAAAGCAATTCCAAAATCACTCAAGATCGAGAATTTGTATCTCCAAGCTACTACAATGATATAATGGACACTCTCCTATCTATACAAGATGTTGCAAATGATGACCATATCCACATAGGACATACTCCTCCATCTACCCATGAGATGCTTTCTTTGGATGGACACGTGGATGATCTTCAAAAACAAGAGTCTCATACTCTTCAAATCATTACCAACGAATAAGAGTCTCCTACTCTTAACATTTGTACACATGATCAAGATGTAGACAAATGCAGAGACATATCAGAAATGGGTCATGAAGAAGGTTTCTACAAAAGTTGTGAATCAGAAAAATCATGTGAAAGCATATCAAGAATAAATCATGAGGAAGACTTTTACAATGACAATGAATCATCAATACCTCTGGAAGAAGCACTACAAGATCAAGCCAAAGAGATCAATCAGGAATTTATCCCACATGTGGAGGATCCTGCCACTTATGAAGTTGGATCACTTACCTTTCTTAGAGCAAGCTATCTTGTCAATAAAGAAGCTGACACATTTGAAGGTCCACCACAAAGCAGAGAAGGAGCAACACCTTGTTTCCAAAGTAAATCATATCCTATGGCAAATAAAAATTTTCAGCAGATGAATTATCAAGGTAGAGGATTAGGCCTACAGGAATAGGGTATCCTAGAACCAGTGCAGATTTTTGGAAATCCTAAGCGTCAAGGCCTTGGTTATTCAACAATCAAGGGATCTCAACATATCAGTAATACCTCCACAAAACTGGGGGCAACTTCGTCTCGAGCAAACGTCAACATAGGGAGCACGAAGAATCCTTATGATGAAACCAATGCCAATACTACAACCCGCCATGTCACGAATCTTCATCCACCTATCACCCCATCCACGAATTGGGACCAACATCAAAAGAAAGATTTGAATCGAAGCATGAAAAATGTCATCGAAGAAAAAGAAGCTAAGAAGCATATTGGACAAATCAAATACAAGTGGATACCAAAGAATACAAAGAAAAATTATCCTTATCAAACTCCATCAATCAAAGAAACTATGGGGAAAAATAAAAAAGGGAAAAGTATCCATCAAAGATGTCCACAAAAGAGAAAACATGCTTCTCAAGCGACATACAAAGTGTATCAAGCAGTTGGTCCTAATTCCACACACACTTCCATATCCACCCATTATTGCTCATCTTCCCAAGTTTGGAGAGTCAAAGGCTCCAAACTGTCAACCAATCCATCTTTTACTCCTAAACACACTCCATCCACGCCTCCACGCATGATATCCAATTCTCACATTGAACATGTATTGGCAGTGACCCTTCATCATAAGGATTCAGAAGGCACTCTATCACGATGGGCGCACAAAGACAGAGTTAACTCTAGTATCAGCAAAGCAGATCAAGAATCTCAAAAGTTGCATTCAAGTGCATGTATCTTGGCAAGACAACTTCTACAAGCAGGATATCGATGGCACATTATGACAGAAGCATTAACATCAGCACCACCAGGTGGTTCAGCATCAGCTTAAAAATCTCTCAGAAAATACAAAAAAAAAAATCAGAAAAATGTCCTGAAAAAATGGTCACCTTGATGAAAACCTGGCAAACAAGTGTCTTGGTGACAACAAAAAAATACAAAAATACAAAAAATCCAAAAAAAATCAGAAAAAGGATTGAAAACAGTAAAGAAAAAAAAATCGTCCTCTAGTGAAAACCACTTCAGTGGCGCTTTGGACAAGTACCATGATGAAAACTTGGCAAACAGGCATCATGTGTAGAATCGAGCATCTACGTGCGCCAGTTCAGGAGAAAGCATCTTATCGCATCCATTATAAGGCCATCATTTGAGCCGTATCATTCATTCACCCATGAACTGTTTATCCAACCCATTTTTACCCATCTGCATCCAAGGTCCAAGTTACCTTGATCTTGATAAAATTTTGGAGCACACTTTACACTTGCTTATGGTAAAAATCTTGACATGGGTTATTTTCATTGATCCTATCCTACCCAACGCTATCTGAGCCTTGAAGCATTATTTGAGTGAGCATTCCTCTGTTCGAACACCCTTATCTTATCGCAAGATAATCCATATCCATTTATATCCAAGAATCCACCCATGGCCATTCAAACATTGCTAGACACTGGGGGTAGATATTTACATCTCACTTCGGGAATAAATCTTGATGTATATCATCCAACTTATGAAGTGATCCGAACATTGGAAAATGTGAAATCAACTTGGTCAAATCATTTGTGAACACAAATCCAAATCACTAGCCCATGGCATATTTTTGACAGGAAGACGTTCCTCATCAAGCTTTATCTTTCAAAAAATCCATATCAGTCACATCTAATGCGCACATCTGTGTCACATCAAATCATCAAAGCTATTTTGTTCCAAATCAAGCTTCATCAATCTTGATCAATCGAATCCAATCAATCATCACCTTGTTTGACTTAACACACTTAGTCAAACTATCATCTTGTGCACGAGTTTACTCTAGGATAACACAACTTCCTTGGGTTTACAAATTCATTATCATCACTTTGTTTGGCTTAACACACTTAGCCAAATTATCAAAACCATAATCACCTTGTTTGGCTTAAATTATCCTTTTTGTACGAGTTTACTCTGGGATAACACAACTTCCTGGAACTTACGAGTGCATTATCACTTTTGTTTGACTTAACACACCTAGTCA
Source organism: Sequoiadendron giganteum (assembly GCA_007115665.2). Classification (NCBI taxonomy): domain Eukaryota; kingdom Viridiplantae; phylum Streptophyta; class Pinopsida; order Cupressales; family Cupressaceae; genus Sequoiadendron; species Sequoiadendron giganteum. The sequence continues at coordinate 636,115,205 of CM021101.1, forward strand.
AACTATCAATTCATCAATCTGATTGATCAACATTAAGCTTGGTTTTCAACAAAATCCCAAAACAGAGCACTGATATCGCATATCATATCCAAATTGTCAAAATCATGCGAAAAATTCAAAAACATCCAAATCATTCAAAAATCCAAAAACATGTCAAAATATCAGAAAATCTTCAAAAAAAATTCATCATTAAGTCTTGTTAGTCTTCCACCTTGTCGAACTACGTCGTCTCTAAGCTTGAATGTAGGCAAGGTTGATCTTTGATCATCCCCCGAGACGGTTAGGTCAATCCTTTATGCGTCCGTCGCATTGGCAATCCGTTTGCCCATTCCTTTGTTGCTTTTGTCGCATTGGCAATCTGTTTGCCCATTCATTTATGCGTCCGTCGCATTGGCAATCCATTTGCCCATTTATTTATGCGTCCGTCGCATTGGCAATCCGTTTGCCCATCTAGTTAGGCGTCCATCGCATTGGCATTCATTTGTTTATCTTTTTTACATTTAGGTCATTCATTTATGCGTCCGTCGCATTGGCATCCGTTTGCCCATCTAGTTAGGCGTCCGTCGCATTGGCATTCATTTGTTTATCTTTTTTACATTTAGGTCATTCTTTATGCGTCCGTCGCATTGGCATCCATTTTCCCATCTATCTCATCCACAGTCAAGTCAATTGACACAAAATACCAAAAACATTCATAAATCTTGAAAATACCAAAAACAGCCTCAAAACATTTGAAAAAACCAAAATGGTGCATCCATTTCATCTCACTTTCACCCGTGATTGTCATCACTCATAATAAATCATCGTCACTTTCACCCTTTGGTGAGTTAGTCAGAAGCAAGTTTAGCAGGTTCTAAAGTGAATGCCTAATCGTCAGAGTCTCAAGTCTAGATCCGTAAGTCAAACAAGTTGGTCAACTCGGAGTATCAATAGCTTATCACCCAATCAGTCCTACAAAAACCCTGATCACTACATGTCCTAGGATGAAGCTTTCCCACGATGGACATAAGCATCAAGTACCCCACATTAGTTTAGCCTTGGCTAGCGGTACGAAGAACATCAGCTTGTTTGTTTACTTTATTTTGGTCTTTTAGACTCATCTTATTTTGCGCTCATTCCAAGGACCTCTCGATGATGCCTAAACAAAACAGGTTTAGAGAGAAAGGAATGGGGCAATGATCATTATCTTTTTATCTGATGTGCTTGTTGGATGTTCTTGTAAAATAACTTGGCGAATACTTGCTTTGTTGGGTCCGTCCTAGCAGGGTTTCCGTATGTCAAGTGTGAACAAGAGCACTCCTATCTGATTGTCGAGTCAGAGTCCATCACACTAGGCGCAACGCCATCCTGGTTCTTAATACCTTGATGCATCGCCCCTATGTGTGTTATCAAACATAAAGAAAGTTACGCTCTTTATCTCCCATTCCTGGATAAGCAATACATCATCTTTCATCATCATCCCTAATAAAGTTGGCTTGTTGAAATTCTGCATCTTCTTGGATTCAAGGGTTGATCCCTCTCATTCTTCTATCCTCTCTTGTTCTTCCATCCTCTTTCACGCTAACAATGCATCCATCTTGCATCCGTATTCTCATTTCGCATAATCATGTCATACCATCATATCAGGACAACATCATCCATCTCATCCATCTCACATGCATTGCATAATCATTTAAAGTTGTTTATGATAATATAAATTTGTTATTCTCAGCATCTTCCGAACATCTCATCTACATCATCATTATCATATAGTCTAACCATCCATACATCCATTTTGAACCTCTTTGTCGCGAGATCCACCTCAAATTGTATCTTTTCGCTCGATCTCTCGAGGGGGCAATGTACTAACGTACTTATTTTCACTGGGGCATCCGAAAAAACCAAAGAATTTTTTAATTTCGATGCCGGAAACATCATTCTTTGAACCAATGCAACGAGTACATTGCTTCAAAGAGGGGCAAAATGTAGACATGCAAAACTAACATCGTGCATCAAATTCTCCTATTAATCAATTAAGACAATTTATTAATTAATTCACTAAGGTTCATTAAATAAATCAAAATTATTTAATCAAATCCTTAAAGTTCTTCTCATTTGATTTATCAAATGTCACTTCTTAATATCCCCTAAGTTAATTAATCTAAATTTAATTAACTTCTAATCATGATTATCATTCTCCAGCTTTTGACTCAACTAGAGTTAAATCTAAACTCCTAACTAACCCACTCACTTGCACCAATAAATCATTTATTTGATTTATTATTTCTTCTAATTACATTCAAAATGGAATCAAAATGGAATATTCTTCCAATTTGAATCTTCCCCCCAAAAAGGGACTTGTCCCTTCCAACAAGGTTTTAAATGCTATTTGCACAAGTCAACATAGCATTTATTACACCTTTCATCCCCCCAAAACATGTCAAGTCATGCAAAATTCAAATTCAAATTGGCACATTGGCCAAGACTTGCACATTCCTCACCCTCTCACAACTTGACAAGTGGCACCTTGTCATTGGTTTGTGAATTATCCCACATTCATCTAAAATCACTCAATCTCCTACTCTTGAATCTATAAAATGCAAAGCATTTCAACACAAATCATCCACAACACACAACTCATGCTCATTGTAAGGTTACTCTCCACTTGTGAGAACTGATCTTGCTTATCATCACACCATTTGCTTAGCAATATTTTCTGATTGCAAGGTCACTCTCTTCATTTGAGAGGATATCTTGCTCATCATTTGGCATTTTGCTTATCAAGGATTGAGAAAGGGCAACTTCCTACAACACTAAGTTGCACCAATCTACTATGGGATAGGAATGATTCATGTTTTATGCATTGTTCTTATTAGTTGCATTGTTTAACATGATTCTATATTTCATAGGGATGTTTAAGTTTGTTAATTTAAACTAACTTTTGTGCTAACAACATAAAATGGTTTAGGTTGATCTTGCAGATTTTGACATCTACAGGCTCATCCAATTTCCGAAATTCACTTACATTAGGCTGTAGGGGTTCACTTCGTATCCATACAGGCTACCGAGGTACCCCACCGATCACATTATAATGCTGGAAATATCTAGGCAATTGATCGCCTATGATAAGATTCAGAAAAAGAAGAAGAAGGGTGGGCTTGACTTTCCTATTGCCATGGGAAATTCCATTGAGGTGTGTCCCTCCTTGCAGGCAGCTCGAGAGGCAGAGGATGAGCTGCAATTCTATCATCTATTGTATCACACAGGCAGACAGGATTTCAATCCTTACAGAAACATCCGAATGATACAGAACATTGAGTACCGACACAAGGCCCACATTGAAGACTTTTGGGCAAATACTGTTGATGAGGTTGAAATAAGGAAAAGGATGTTTTCTAGGCTTCCCCTCAAGTTGATCAGGGAATGTGAGGTCATCCCAGTTCCCGACTAGGTGGAAGAGGATGTCAACGTTATACAACCCGACTATGGTTCAGTCAGGGATACTCTGGTCCCACCACCTGATTGGTCCGAGCCAGAAGTCATGGACTTGGACACGCTCTCTATTCCGGTGTTGACTTTCACAAGAGCTTGGGTCGATAGACATGTATGTAGACTTAAGAGCAGATTGATCGCCCTTACTTATAGCTTGATGGGTGGCCCGAGGCCGCTATCGGTGAGGAGGGGAAAACAGGTTGCTCAAACACCAGAAGCACAAGTAGAAGTACCAACCTAGCCGATATCGTTGAGGATGGAACAAGCATCACCTATGCACTCACAAACTCAGTCTTCGAGTTTGAGAGTGATTTCATTATTTGTTGATCAGAGGGCAGGATTGGATGAAGAGCAGGAGCTTGAGGAGGTGGATCAACCCAACATCCGAGAATCGGATAGTATAAGCGTCAGGGCATCCAGGGCTGGCCGATAAGAGGAAGAAGAGGAAACAGTGGCTGACACTCATTTCCAACAGATGTTGGACATGACATTGGAGGAAGAGGAAAACACAGAACAGGGGATCCAAGGGTTAGGAGATATGCAGCTCGTGGAAGATGATGAGCCCGAGCAGAACAGTGCAAGAAGAGAAGAAGTGCACGAGGTGGAAGCAACAGAAGAGCAACCCCTAGTCATTTGCAATCTGCAACAGACGGTGCCGGATTGGCTTTCAGATAGAATGAGAAGAGAACCCGAGGATGATATGGATCCAGCCATCGAGATGGAGGAGTTCCTCAGGAGGATTAGTGCGCCTCCAGAAAAGAAAAGGGCCAGGAAATTCTTGAAGATCTCGACTGATGAGTCAGGCTCTCGCACGCTTCAGGTGGCTGTTCCGAGGGAGGAGTATGATTGAGCCGAGGAGAGGCCCGAGAACTATGTGATCACCACCGTAGAGTTGGGTCGTCCTACGGGAGCCCAAATTGTCGAGGAGTTCGATAACTCCTATCAGGCGCTGAAGGATCAGTTGCTCCGCACGGAGGGGAAGTATAAGAAATTGAAGAAGGAACACAAAACCTTGATAGGATATGTGCAGAGTCTAGCATGTCCAAGTGAACCAGCAAACCCAACAGTAGAACGCCCACCAGAGCTTCTGAGGGAGTCAGTTGTTGGCTTAGAGGATTTAAAGAAGATGGAAATGGAAGCGGACAAGTGGGTTAGCCATGTTCGTACTGAGACAAGGAAATTCACGGAGGACCTCGCCAATGCTTATCGGCAGGCCTCAAGTATTTTGGCATGGATTGACATGGTGGATCAAGCCTGGGGCGATACCCGCATTTATCAGACGAAGACTGTACTTCGTTTGGGGGCTTTGATGCATATACCTCTACAAACTTTGGTGGATGGGGGTGTGATTCAGGATGGTGACAGGTATGATTTCACTGGTTGGTACTCCTCGGTGGTCACAGGCCAGGGATTTCACGATGCAGCAAGGTCAGATTCAGCCAGAGTGAGGAAAGCAATGGGTAACATCTTGGAGGGAGTCCTTAATACATTAGAAGCCATATTTGCTAGAAAGTTGGCCCCAGAGGAAATAACTGCTGATGGCTTGAAAGACAAACTGGCTCCATTCTTCTCAGCTGCGAGGTCACTTGTCCTGGATGACTTTGAGAATGTCTCCACTTTCTCCAGTATAATCCAGAATACCCAGGACGCCTTGGTTGCATGGAAGAAGTCTTACACTCGGCACGGAAAAACGGTAGCGGTCTTGGAGTTCCAGCTCAACCATATTCCACCGATTTCTGCCTAGGAGGTTGAAGCGGTATTGGCCCGATTGATCGAGTTTGCAGTCCGAGAACAGGATAGTGGGAACGCGCTGCTTGATGAAGATCTTCTAGAAGAAGATAGTGGGCATTAATTGCTCATTATGGTTCTTGCAGGGGAGTGGAGAATATTCTGTGCATTCATTGCCCACTCCTCTCTGTGGCGGTTTTTAGGGTAGAAACCCTAATCAAGGCATAGGTGGCTCGATCTGAGCCCTTCATTGTAATTGAATCCGAACCGTCCATTGAAATGGGCTAACTATAAAAGGGGCATCCCCCCTCATTTGTAATCTATTAAATTAGACATTAGATCAAGAATTGAATCAGAGCAAGAGTAGAAGGCATATAGCATTTAGCTTAGAAGTTAGCTTAGATTGAGGAGGAAGGAAGTTTTCCCATTGAGGACTTTGTAAGAATTTGTTGTGAACACTCTCATAATATAAAGATTTATCATTGTTTGGTGGTTCTATCTTCTATTGTGAGTAGCTAGCAAGGCCTGTTCGTCTTTCCAATTCAAGTGGATAGATTAGAGTAGACTTTGTTTTATGCAAGTAGTTGTTAATTGTGGAGTGTGGCATTGCGATTTGAGCACATCTTCTTTCATCCATACCACTAGCGGGATTACTGATGGTAAGTTCGCCTTGCATGGTCAACTGGAGTACTGACACTTAACTTCGATTGTGGCTCATATGTTCGTATGCATCGTGGTGATGGTATGTACATGTTGTGTCGTAATTTGAACACCTTTCTCATCCTTTGAAGATTGCACCAACTTTGTCAGAGTTGTCCGAAAGGAGATGAAGCAAAGTCTGGTTTGAAGATTGTTTAAGTCGATCCTCGTCCTCCACCCCTTTAGAAGTAGATTTGTAGAATCCCTATCCCTATCCCTTTTTAATTCAGTATTTCCCGGTTAATTTAGGAGTCAGAGCAATATTGTCAAATCATTCATGTCCTAACTGCTTCACAAGATCGAACAATTACGTAAGTCCCCTTGAATACCCAGCATATTCACATTAGCCAACTGAGTCTATTCGCATTAAAGGAACCTTGGAGTTGAACGCATGAACTTTCACGCAATCTTAGCATGCGGGATACTTTGATCAAGAGAGAATAGAATGACCGTTGGGCATTTTTATTCTGTGTTGATGTCGTCATAAAAAGCACGTCAACAGGTCTCATGCTCGGTACTTCACCATGTGTTTTATCTTCCATTACAAAGAGAGGGTTATCATAAGTTTCTTCTACACCCACTTAGAAGAGAGGGTTATCAAGAATTTGAAAATCATTTCTTTTCTCTTGCTCCAATCCGACTTGATGATTCAAATCTGCACTTGCAACTTCTAATTTCTTAGGAAAACCCTCCAAATCAAACTCCTCTTGAAGACAATTGAGCTCATTAATTACTTTCTTGATTTCCTTAGCTCTTTGTTCATTCTCTTTCTCCCTAAGACGTTTGGAATCAGCTAGCTTCTCTTCTACGTCCATTAATGCCACCTAAGTATTTTCTAACATATCTTTTGTTGACTTAAGCTCAAGAGTAAGCTCATCAACCTTTCTCTCTTTTCCTTGAAATGAACTAATAGTCTTCTTTGCAATTTTGATGACATAATCTCGATCTTCAATCAAGTGTATGTACTCTAATTTCAATGTTTCCAAAGAGTCTTTGATAAGTTGTAGATTAGGGAGAGTGACTCCATCCTTAACCTCTTTTTGTCTCTTAACCATCCGAGGCTTCCAATAGAGTTCTTCAATCAAACTATGTGTATGGTCAAATCTAGACAGAGCTCGCACTTTTTTTTCAAATGACACCATGAATTGATCTTCCCACTCATGACTATGCAAGGGCAGTGAACTGCTGATAGGCTGCATATCAAAATTAGAGATTTGTTTCTTGTCATCGATGCCCTCATAGCTGCTACACGGCTCTTGTCTTTCACCACCAACTAGTTGAAAATGCTCAATATCATGAAGAGGATCAAACTCTACAAGTTCTTTGAGCCTTTGCTTACAATCAGCTTCATGATTGATAGATCAGATTTGTTTTTAAGAACGCCTTTAAACTCCTCAAGATTAGCTCTTCCAACAACATCCTTATGGTTTCCATTGTGCTCTAGAATTGGAATACCATTAGGATCAAAGTGAAATTCGTCCCATGTAGGATCCTTATCATATGTAAGTGCCATCACACTCGGATCCTCTTGGCATGTTCTCTTTGAATAAGTCACTTCTCAACTCACTAATACTGATATGAGCATAAGAATCTCTCTCCAAAGGCATAGTCTGGTATTCTAACCCAAAACCACTCATGTTACCTTCATTGTAATGAGGTAAAGAATCATCAATGCTAGCTTTTTTGAATATTTCAATAGCAGCAATTCTTCATTAGTGGCTGCAATCTCCTCAAGAGAATCATTTTGGAGCTTCGCCATACAAATTTCTCCATCAAAGACAACTTCTTCATCATTGGTAATCTCATAGCTTACATTGTGTTCTGAATTTTGAACATCATCCTGCATAGGATCCTCTTTGTGCTTAGGTGCTAATACACCTAGCTTCCATGTGCTAAGGGGCTGATTACTTAGCTTAAGGTAAAGGTGATCATTGTATTCATCATGATCGGTTCCCCCTATGGATGAGTCACTCATCAACTCCTTGGAGTTTGCATCATGATAGTCATTCATCTCCATATTTGGTAATGTCAAATCAGTCCTAACCAAACTGCTTTGTTCACCATATACCGGAATTTTTGGACTGTCCTCATGTGTGTGATCAACATCCCATTCAATGCCAACCAAGCCACCATTTGATTCCTTGCCAAGACAAGGTAAGGATGATGAAACAATGCTAGTTTCCCCTAGAGGAAAAACCAACAAACTCATTTCTCCTTGAAGCTGGTCCATCAAGGACGGACTGTAGGATTCAAGGGCTCACCAAAGAGTCCCACAAGCGATTTACGAAGCCAAATTGCTTCTCTTGCCCCCATAGAAGCTGCAATGTATTCAACTTCTGTTGAGCTCTGTGCTACTGAAGACTGTTTTCTGCAAATCTAGGAGATCATAGCCGATCCTAAACTGAAACAACATCCTGATGTGCTTTTTCGATTGGTTACACTTCCAGCCCAATCTGAATCAGAGTATCCATGTAGATCTAGTTGGTCATTTCTGTAAAGAAGACCATATCCAATAGTGCCTTGAAGATATCTCAAAATATGTTTCACAGCCATAAGGTGAATTTCCTTTGGCTCACACATGAACTGATTGAGAGCATTCACTACATAGCAAATATCAGGTCTGGTGTTAACCAGATACATCAAGGATCCAATCATTTGCCTATATAGGGTTGGATTTGCACACTTGGATTCTGCTGCTGCTTCCTTCAGTTTGTGAAGGTTGGTTTCCATAGGTGTAGACATGGGTCTATAGTCCAACATTCCAAATCTCTTCAGAATATCAATAGTATACTTTCCTTGGTTTAGTATAATGCCCTCTGATTTTTGCCATACTTCCAAAACTAGGAAGTAGTGTAGAATGCCCAAGTCTTTCATGTCAAATTCAGAAGTTAGATCCTTCTTTCCTTGAGCAATGAGGTGATCTTCTCCTGTCATCAACAGGTCATTGACATATAAAATAATTATTAACATATCACCATTGATTACCTTGAAGTAGAGATTAGGGTCTGCATCATTTTTGGAAAATCCTAGTCCCAAGAGGTAGCTGTCAATTATTTCACACCAGACCCTAGGAGCCTGTTTAAGTCCATAGAGAGCTTTCTTTAGTCTGCACACATGTGAGTCAGGTTTATGTATCACAAAACCTTCAGGCTGTTCTAGATAGACTTCCTCTTCAATGGTTCCATTTAAGAAGGTAGTTTTCACATCCATTTGATGGATCTTCCAGCTTTTAGCTGCAACAATGGTTAACATTGCTCTCACAGATGTGTAACGGGCAACAGGTGCAAATGTTTCTTCATAATCAATGCCTTCCTTTTGTGAAAAACCTCTTGCCACAAAACGTGCCTTATGTTTCTCTATACTGCTATCAACAACATGCTTGATTTTGAAGAGCCATTTGGAAGAGACAATAGATTTCTCTTTCGGTCTAGGCACTATATCCCATACATCATTCTTTAGAATGGACTGATATTCCTCTGTCATTGCATCCTTCCATGCTTGATGTTTGAAAGCTTCTGTAACACTAACAGGTTCTGAATTTATGATGTTGTTCATTAGAGCAACATAGCTAGAGAACCGTTTGGGTTTTTTACTTTCCCTAAACGTTCCTTTGGGCCCTGAATGATTCTCAGCTTCTTTGATCATCTTTCTAGCCCAAAGTGGTCTCTTTCTACCGTTGCCATTTGTATTCTCATCTGAAGTAGATTGACGTTCATTTGGCATTTCCTCAGCATACTCCTTCTGAATCTCAGGAACATGTTCCATTTCAGGTACTCTAGGGGAATAGGTTTCTATATCACTAGAACTTTTTGCCCTTTTGAATGCAATGTCTTCTTCAAAGATGACATCTCTGCTCAATTCAATTTGTTTCTGCCCGAGTATGAAAATCCTGTAGGCTTTGGAGGTTTCACTATATCCCACAAATACCCCTTTCTTTCCAGAAGGTTCTAGTTTGAATCTCTTCTCTTTGGGCACATGAATATAGACAGGGCAACCAAAAATCCTAAAATGACTAATATTAGGTTTTATGCCGGTAAAAGCTTCTTCAGGAGTTTTGTTATCTAGATGAGAATGAGGACATATATTTTGAATGTAGATAGCAGTTCTAGAGGCTTCTGCCCAGAAAGAAGTTTCAATGTTTTGGTCAAGCAACATTACTTTAGCAGCTTCTACAATGGTTCTATATTTCCTTTCAGCAACCCCATTTTGTTGAGGGTGGTAGGCAACTGTGAACTCCCTCTTAATTCCTGCACTCATGTAGAATTCCTTAAACATTTCAGAGGTGTATTCTTTCCCATTGTCTGTCCTCAAGATTTTTATTTTCTTCCCGGAGAAGTTTTCAATATGGGCTTCGAACTCTTTGAACCTTTTGAGGATTTCTATTGACTTTTTACACTTAAGGAAATAGATCTAGGTTTTCCTAGAGAAGTCATCTATAAATATGACATAGTATAGAAATCCTACCTTGGAAGGTACAAACATGGGTCCACATAAATCAGAGTGAACCAGTTCTAATACATTTTGGGTTTTACTCAAGCTATTGTGAAAGGATCCCTTTGTATTCTTTCTTAGGGCACAACCTTTACAAGTTCCTTCATGAGATGGTTTTGACTTAGGTAAGCCTGTTACAAGTTTTTCTACAAAAGGTAGGGCATGGAAATGAAGGTGTCCTAATCTTCTAGGCCAAATCTCATTTGAATCAAAAGTGTCAAGGGTAAGGGCTTGCTTAACCTCAGTCCATAGTTTGTAAAGATACCCTTGTCTTAAACCTATGGTTTGGGCTTTCTTGATAGTTGAGTTCTTAGGCCATGCTAGAACTTTCCCATCCATAAAAGTAACTCTATATCCATTGTCTTCAAGGGCAGAGATGGATGTTAGATTCCTCTTTATTCCGGGTATAAATAAGACTCCAGTGAGTTGAAGAGAATGACTAGATTTCAATTTGATGGAGCAAGATCCAACCCCTTTTACAGGGTGTGCAAAATCATCCCCAATGGTTACTTCTTCATCAGTCTTTTCAGTCAGAGTGTCAAGGTATTCTTTGAACCCTGTGATATGTCTAGAGGAACCACTATCAATTACATAGTTGTGGGTGTTGTTAGATACTTGAATAGATAAGGTTGTATAGAACACAAAGTTCTCAGATTCATGATCTGAATTTGACTTTCCTACTTTGGCAAAAGATGCTTGTTGCTTTGATCTGTCAGGGCACTTCATTGCATAGTGGCCATATTGATCACATCTAAAGCATTGAACTTGAGAGATGTCTTTCTTCTTAGAAGATGCCTTTCCATCAGAATTTCTCTTTCTTTTAAAAGATCCTCTCTTGTAGGAGTTTTTCTTACTCCTTTTATTAGATGTTGTGTTGAGTACATGAATGTCTTCATCTATGTTCTTCTGTTTATTTTTTTTTGTTGAGAGTCTTGTTTCCTCTTGAAGGCAGTCTGTTCTTAGCCTATCAAACTTGGGGAGTTCAGATCTCGCACTTATTCCTTGAACAAATGACTCCCATGAGTTTGGTAGGCCTCCTAGTGCAATTAGAGTTAACTCTTTGCTATCAATCTGATATCCAATTGTGGATAGTTGATCCCTTAGTTCAGTGATCCTCATGAAGTATGCATTAATTGTTTCTCCTTTGTTTATTTGGATATTGTTGATTTGCCTGTTTAATGCAAGAGTCCTACTGGTGTTGTTGATCTCATAGGTGCTCTCAAGAGATTTGAACATTTGATATGCAGTTTCATGTTTTGCTAGGATGGGCACTATATGATCCCTAACTGCATCTACTAAGATTTTCATGGCCTTTTCATTCTTTTCAATACATTGAGTTTTCTCAGGATCAGCCTCTGGTTCCCTTTTGTTTTCTCTCACAAGTGAGTCTAATTTATTCTTTTTAAGAATCATCATGATTCCGAATTTCCATGATGTGAAGTTGTTTGCTCTTGCAAGACGATCTTCAAATCTGATCACACTTGACATTATGAAGAATGTGATGTGAATTTGATTTTAAAAATACGAATTTTCTTAAGCAATCTGATATCTAGATTTGATATGGATTCACTTAACTTGGATCTGATACCATGTAAATGTAATCAAATCTTCTATCAAACTAGGAGCCTAAGGATTCTAAGATAATTCTAAGTGTAAGAATTCTATTCAAAATTCTAAGTCAGATTTATTTCTCTTATGCTGAATGTGCTGATTGCAGAACATTTATAAATTTCGATGTTTGCATATCAATGAGGGAACCACCTTATATATGATGAAGACCTGCCTCTACAAGAGGCACGTCTCATGAGAGGATGTGTCCCTTTGGGCGTGCGGGCTCCAAGCATAACCGACTATCATTCGGTTAACAACTTAACACACATATAACCTTATATACGTGGCAAATATATTATATGAGTTCCAATTTCATTCAATGCAGAATTTGAACATCATTTATTATTTCGAATCTTATATATGCTTATAAATTCAAATTACTTATTTTTCAGAAATATTTATATGAAGAGTAATTTTGATCACATATAAATGATGATGATGCAATCAACAATCATCATTTATATCTGACCGAAGCTACCTTTCATCAACAGTCCTAACCAAACCACTTTGTTCACCATATACCAAAATTTTTGGACTGTCCTCATGTGTGTGATCAACATCCCATTCAACGTCAACCAAGCCACCATTTGATTCCTTGCCAAGACAAGGTAAGGATAATGAAACAATGTTAGTTTCCCCTAGAGGAAAAACCAACAAACTCATTTCTCCTTGAAGCTGGTCCATCAAGGACGGTTTGTGAAATCCCATGGCGGTATTTTCCTCAAACTTAAAATGTTCTTCATTCACAGATTTCATAGGCGACTCTTCTTCAATCTCACAGTCATCTTGAAGTGTCATCAACTCCTTTCTTGTGCCATCATTTCCTCGAAGACTTAGAGTCCCATCCTCAATGCTTGTTGACTGATTTTTGTCTTCCTTGTGCTTACTTGTGGGCTGCAAATCACAAACAAGCACTTCTTCTTTCTCTGACCCTTCATCAATGGCAAGTTCTGATGTCTCTTTCATGGTTCTTCTAATGTACTTCACCAAGCCCATTTTACCAGGTTTCATTATTACAACACCACTCAAGAAAGAGTCAAAAGAAACTATGTTTTTAAACTCATCTGACATGCCTTGATACTCTTCAAATAATTGGGAAGCCTCTTGCTCGTTTTGCCTCTTGATTTTTTCTATAACTCTATTGAAATCCATTGTGATATCTCTGAATTTTACTGTTCTCCCAATAGGCTAGCAAGAACTTTAGCTCTGATACCATTGAAATATCCCCCTTAGTTTTTTCCCAATTTGTTGTACATAAACTTCAACTGTTAATGCTAGCTTAAAGGAAGATAAGCAAACTGAAATGCAACCCTCCACTTTCTGATCACCAAGATCCTGGAGTGGACAAGGTGAGAGAATACGATGAAAGGGGATTTGTTCGCTAAATTGGGAAAGCTGGAATTACAATGATATTGGTAACAAGCCAACCAATAAAGAAATGAAAGTACTTAGGCGGCAAGCCAACCTCTTCCACTTTTCAACGGGCTACAATGAAAGTAAATGTAATTGAAATTGCATAGGCAGCAAGCCAGCCTCTTCCACTTTTTAGAGGGTAACAAAACAAAAAGTAAGCTAGGCGGCAAGCCAGCCTCTTCCACTTTTCAATGGGAATGAAAGCAAAGAGAAAAAATAGAAAGAGCTAATCAATACTATTGAATCAACGTTACAATAATAGGATCTTAAGCACTGAAATGAATATATTCTTATCAACTTGATAGCTAGAATGTTAGACAATATCCTCCAAGGCAAATACAAAGATATCTAACATCAAAATATGACAAAATGAAGGAAATACTAGGTCTGATACAAAATTGTAGTGTTCTGATTTGTTAGACCAGCAAGCCCTAGAAACACCAAAATGCTTGTATCTCCCTCAAAACTTCTCCGAATGCCTCCAAACTAGAAGTAGAAGGTGCCTAGAGGCTAGGCATCTAGTTTCCAACAGCCAAACCACTCCAATCAGTCATTATTTTGGCATGCATCCCAAGGCACGAACAACAAATGGAATAACCTCCTTGAGAAGGGTGACCTCAGCTAAAAATCTAATACACCTTGTAAAATCACCCAAACTGGAGCATAGAAGCGCCCAAGTGCTAGCAATCTACTGAGTCAATACCCAAAAAAAAAATGCTCCACTCCTCTGAAAGATGTGAGTAAAAACGTGTTGTAGCCATACACCAACCAACAACATGAAACTGAAGAAAACACGTAAAAGGGAAAAAACTAAAAGCTAACTCGTTACTACACCAAAATCAAAAGACTTCAAAAGAAGCCATCTCCAATGAAGCTCTATCTGCAACTTCTAAATAAAGAAGCAGTCTCATATCAACCAGGTACTATCTCTCAAGCACAAAACTGATGAAGGCTAGGAGGTATGTATTCCTCGAAGCAAGAGTTTCGAAACAATTTCAGCAGCACTTCGTTATGATAAGCAATGGATAACAATTGAAGAGGCAAGGCCCTATATAAATAGATTTTCAAACCCAAAAGTTTGAATCCCTTTTCCCTCCAAAATGGGACGCCCAAATTGAGGAAATAAAATAATATAAATTAAACTTATTCCATGTGAAATATGGCGTCGATCTCGCCTTAGCAAAAATTAACACTTAAAAACATTATAAACTTCCAAATGTGGCATCCAACTTAAGCCCACCTTTTAAAAACAACATCAAGTCATTCATCCTTGGCGTAGGGGCCAAAAAGCACAATATTAAAATATAAGTTAAGTTGCCAACTTTCCAAAACAGGGTCCAAGAAAGCTAGAGACACAACTTCATATACTACTCTGCCAGAAATGGACACTGAGTGCTAAATTGCTACCAAATTGCATTGCCAAAAATAACACTTACTAAAAATAGCATATTGCTAAAAATAGTGACTCCAATCTTTGTTTAAGCATGAATCAGACAGATATCATAACTTACTAAAAATAGTATGTTTGAAAATGTCCTCAGAATCAATTGCATGTCACACCACTTTGAAGCTCTCTGAAAACCTAGAAATACCCAAAAGGCATTTTGCCAAACTCTTGCAAACACCCCTTGAAAACTCAAAAGGAATCCTCCTAGAGAATAAGAAACCTTAATTCTGCCTCCGACTAGCCTATGGGCATCCAGAAATAGATTAACGGTCACTAGAAAGCGTAGGGCTAAAAATGGGAACATTACATCACCACAATCGATTATTTCACGAAATGGGTAGAAGCTATACTAGTGAAGTGTACCTCCTTAGAGGTAATTTGTGATTTTATTAAAGAGAATATTCTAGTTCGATTTGGTGGTCCATGGAAGTTGATAACATACAATGCAACTAACTTCTCATCAACTGAGATATACCTATTTTGTTATGACCTTGGAGTTACTTTAACCCATTCCTCAAATTACTATCCCCAAGGGAATGGACTGATTGAATCAAGTAACACGAATATGGTTGTCATTATGAAAAATTTAGTCGATGAAAATTAGAGGAATTGACACAAGAAGTTGTATGAAGCACTGTGGGCTGACATGATCACACCTAAGAGAGCAATAGGAATGACCCCTTTTGAACTAGTATACGAAATAGATAGTGTCTTGCCTTTACCTTTGGAGTTATTGGCCAATAAATTGCAAACTACTATAGAAGATTAGGAGTTTCAAAGCTCCTTGGAGAAGAGAATCATGTATCTCAACAAAATTGAGGAACAAAGGGAAGATACGGTGGATAAAATCAGCATGCATCAAGCCATAGTCAAGAATTTTTTTGACAAAAGAGCTGGGTCAAAAAATTTCATGGTTGGAGATTTGGTACTATTATGGGATAGGAGAAGAGAACCTAAAGGGGCAAATAAAAAGTTTGATTTTTTATGGAAAGGCCCTTTCAAAATCACTCAAATGTGCAACACAAACACTTTCATGTTATCTTATCCTGATGGCACTACCTTGCCCCTTTTGTACAATGGGCGAGATCTAAAACTTTATTAGATTTGAAGCAAATATGTTCCGCCCTTGTAAATTTTAGGTTAGGTGTTTTGAGTTTTGTCTCTTTTTAGTTTCCTTCTTTCTTTCGAGTTGTTGGTGCTTCACAAGTGCTGACTCTATTACCCAATGGAAAGGCATTGATCTTATGTTCTGGGTCTTTCCACACCCTTCATAGTCTTTGTCCCCAATCAGACCCAATTGTTACCTCAATTTTTGTCAACCCTTTGCGAGCCTTGTTAAATTCCAAAAAACCTTCATCACTGGTCATCGATTTCCAACGCAGTTTTCAGAACCTTGTCGGATTTTGATAAGGTTATCATAACCATGTGTTATCCCGTTGCTTTCAAGATAAAGTTTATCATGTCTTTTATGTATTAGTTTTAACTTAAGTTTCGCCAAACTCTGTCAACTCCCATAAAGGTATTTAGAATTTTGTTGAAACTCGACAAGGTTTTCACAACCTAGTCTAAAGCCGATAAATAAGTAAAACAAGTTATGTATTTAATTGGAATTGGAGAAATTGCAAGCATTTCAGAGCTTTTCAAAGGTTTCAAAACCTTTGTCGAATTCCAACAAAGTTTCAGAAACCTCATCAACTTCTGACCGGGTCTTCACAACTAATCCCAAAGCTCACACATTTGGAGAATTTTGGTTTCAATATGCGTTTTCGAGAAGATTTGAAGAATTTGAAAATAATGGAAAAGCATTTTGGAATTTCCTTGAGGTTTCAAAACCTTTGTCGGAACCCAATGAAGTTTCCGCAACCTCAATTAAGGCTGACAGAGTTACTTCTATAAGACTATATTCTTCAGGGGCGGTCTTAATAAAGTCTTGTGGGTGATTGTAGAGGTTTCAAAACCTTTGTTGGAGTTTGACGGGGTTTTCAAAACCAATGATTTTTTCCAAACACATTCTCATAGCCATTCCTTTTCAAAATTTCAAAAGTGTCGGAAGTAAATGTTGGACAAGAAAGCTTACACACGCCAAATTTAAGGCACACCATTAATGCTCCTTCCACAAATTAAAATCTCTAAGTTATAAATACATTGTTAAGAGGCATTTGAATAAGTAATTGACAGTGAATTGTTGAAGGAAGTGGAAAACATGAGGCTCATTGTATCGAATGTTATCGCGACGATTACTGTGAACAAAGTAAAGAGAGCCCCACAAGTCAAAAAGCCCAAAACTACCTCTCAGTTGTTAAATGACCCTTCCTGGGGGAATATGTATGTTGAGGTTGCTCATCCCTCTGCGCAAAAAGATGCCAGTCAAATGACTGAAAGATTTCAACATCACAAGAATTAATTTGGGGCCCTCTACCCAAGATGGAGATATCCATAATTTCCAAGTATTAGCTACAAGACTTGTAGAGAGGATATAGAGAGACAAACAAAGTAAAAATCAGCTAAAGCAACAGGTTAATGCTCTTACTAGTTGTTTGAAATCCTTTGTTGATTTCTCATTGAAGTGGCTTTTGATCTCAACTCCGATAGTGGGAAATAAATGATTGATCAAATTTAAATTTATAAGTCTTATGGTAAAGTTACAGAAGATTGGATTAATGATATTATGGTAAGAGGAGCAAAATTCATCACTAATATGAAAAAGATTTGTGAAAACATCAAGTCATTTCAGATATTTAATCCGCTCAACTTTCAAAATTATCTTTGGTTGATAAGTTCATCAATTTATGCTTTGTGGAATGTGATTAGTCTGTGTCCTAATTGTTTTCTCACAAATTAAATCATACTCAATATGAATTCATTGGTAACAGTCATAAATCTTTTTTGATTCAAGTATTTTGGCCTTTTCCGCTTTTTGGTTAAAAGCATACCCCTATTGAAGTTTTATCGGACGAGGGAGCTGTAACCTCATAAAATTCATAGGGAAATTATTTCACATAGAAATAATTTTTCTAACTGTTGCTAATTGATTGTTTCTACCATTGGGAAATAGAGTAAGGATCAAGGATTTCAGATAGTGAATAATTCTTTAACAGATAGTTTGAAAATGAAGCTATCAAGTACACCAATTTGCACTTGGAGGGGGATGCAGATGAATGGTGGTGCCATGGATTTTTGACACAGGGCCATAGCCTCATTAACTCCTATGTAGAATTTAGCAAGAGACTTATAGATACATTTGACAAGAAGGATCTAGAGTTGCACTTTCAGGAGTTAGCACAATTGAAATAGCATGATGCAGTTGATGCTTATGTATCAAAATTTCAAAGGCTTTCAATTATGGTAGTTGATGTTTCAGAGAAGAGGTTGATAGTACTTTTTATTGAAGGGTTGATAGAATCCCTACGTGGATGGGCAAAGGCATTTAACCCACCTACTCTACATGATGCAATAAAAGAGCACGAAACATGAAGTTTTCTACTCCTAAAAGTAAATTTAATTAAGAGGATTCACATACAAGACAACAAAAGAAACCCTTTCAAAAAGAAGAGTCTCATAGTCAACCTCAAAGGAGCCTACCATCCAAAACAAGCAAGGAAGAAGAATCCAAGTAAGACTTAGAAGGAAAAAACTATGTTTCCAATACAAGCAACCTTGGATTCTAGGTCACAGATGCCTTGGAAAGGGAAATATACATTACGTCAAGATGGCTTTAGAAGAGGAAGAAACTATATATCCAACAAGTTTGGGAAAGAATCAAGATCAACATTTGGATCTTGAGGATAATGATACCAAAGGATGTATACTTGCTTCTCTTTTTGGTGCACCAATGTATAATCCCTTTAGATTCCAAGGAGTGTTATGTGGATGTGGGGTCATAGTACTTGATGGTGGAGATACTCACAATTACATTGATGAGGTCTTAGTGGTTAAAAGGGACTTACATGTTGAAAAATTTGAAGGTTTTGATGTTGTTGTAGCTGATGGGTTTATCATTTCTTGCAAGAAGAAGATTAGTAAACTCAACATCCTCATAGGCTAGTATACAATTTGTGAGAATTTTTTTTTTGTTGGCCTAGGTGGGACTGACTTAGTTCTTGGAGTCCAACGGTTATATTCTCTTGGTGAAATTTCTCAAAATTATCAGACATTGGAGTTAAGTTTCCAGCATGAGAGGAAAGAGGTGACATTGAAGGGAATCCTTCACACTACCTCATCAAATTTTAGCTAAAAGATTGGAAGCTCTTAGCTCCAATTGTTCATTCATAGCCTTTGGTAAGAAGATAACTTCTCATAAGCAAAGTATAGGAAATGAATTTGTTGAGGATGTTAGTGGTTTGTTTTTGGATCAAGTACAGGATAGCTGATTCCCACATGGTCATGGCCATCAATTAGGGACTCTAGAAGTGAAAAAAATTTATTTTCACGGGGTTTTCAATTTTCATCAGAGTGTGCAGCAGAAACAGGGTAGAGCAAAGCCAATGCATGGGAAATTTGTTGCACACTTGCAAAAGATTGCTGCAGTTTGAGCTAGATCTTCGAAGAATCTTCCATTTGCAAGTGTGATGCAGAATAGCACATCAAACAAGAAGATTCACAAACCTCCTAGGCTAATTTGGGATTCTGAAATCTTAGAGAATTTTATCCTAGTTTAATCAGTGATTGAGTGGAGATTGCTCAAGGACAAGCAATTGTTGGGAAGGGAGGATTGTCATGTACCCTTTTCAAACAATCAAAATAATTTAATAATTTAATTTAAGTTGCCTGTCAAGTTAATCTAATTTATTAAAAGGCAACTTGTACTTTATTATTAAATTAACAAAGCTCTTCAAAATAATATACAAAGTGATTTTGTAAAAATGACACTTTGGGGACTTGAGTGGAAAATAAAAGAAAAAAGAAAAGAAAAGAAATTAATTTTCCCTCAAAAAGATATAAAAGAAGGTTTTGAGAAGACAAAGGATTATTCGGAACATTTTATTGAACCCTATTTTCATTGTGATATGGAACTTTGTTCATCTCAAATGCCTTAGATGAAACCTTAAGGTAAGATTGGTTAAAGAAGTGAAAGATATTCCCTAGCCAATTTGGTGCGATTCACTCAAAGTCACGGAATGATACAATTTTGAGATTTGTTTTGTTGAAGCAGAATAATCATCTTCTAGATTCGTATTGTGTTGTAAGGTAAATTTATTGTGATTTGTAAACAAACAATAAATTTCTGGAGATTGTGTGTTTTAATTTGGCTGGAGCATTATGGTTAGGATTTCTGAGTTTTTAATAGTTGGTCACCCTATATTCTGGTCACTTCTTTGAGGGTTTTGAAAATATTCTGTGAATACCCTAGCCACACCAATGAAGATGGCTTAGTTTTGATATTGTGAAAGAGGTGTAGCAGTCTTTGGAGCTGTTTTTGAAGGTAATACCTCAAGGAAGAGTCTTACCAATCTGGAAGATAAATCAGAGGTAGTGTTGTGACCTTTTCACACATCACCCCATCCAAGATGGGGACCCCCCCTAATTTTTGCTCCATTCTGGTCTTTTGGCTTTGGTTCTCTCTGTCTCTGATCTTGTGTCCTTCCGGGGATGTCCCGTCTAACCTCAGTTGAAGTAATTGACAAATTTAGGGTTTCTATCCTTTAGGCCCGCTTGGGGTCAAGATTGAGTTACTAAGGTAAAATCTAAGTGCATCAATGCGATTAGGAAGCTCAAGGCAGGATCCCACTGAAATCTTATTGAAATCCGACAACTTACTATTTTTAGTAAGTACCTAATTTGAGGCTTGTTCCTCAGGATTTTGGGATTCTAATTACTTCAGCACGTTCAGGCAACTTCTGAGTGCCTTTCCATGAAATTTGAATAGATTCAGACAACTGGCTATTTTTAGCAGTTCAGCCTTCAAAGGCTATTTTTAGGGCTTTAACATACAATTCTCCGATAAATGACAGGAGAATGGATCTGGGTTTTTCAAGACCTTCGCGATGGTGTAACATGCAAACCAAGACAAGGACTTTCAGAGTTCAACCTTCAGAGGCTATTTTTAGGGTTTGCATGCAGTGATTTTCAGCACATGTCCAGATATTCCATCTGGGTTTTGCGAGAGCTTCGCAATGATACGACATGCAAGCGGAATGAGTCGGTTTTCAGGGACTTACTATTTTTAGCTAGTTTCGGAACGTTGACCAATTTTTTGGGTTTTTTTGGGTTTTTTGAGATCCCACGGGCACGGTGACATGCAAACTCATCTGACATCCGATGGACCACTCTCCGGACACTTACTATAAATAGTAGGTTCACCCCAGTAGTCAGCCGACACTTCAGTTCAACAAGCAGAATGGCTTGCAACATAAATCAGGTCAAACGGAGGCCGTTCAGGGCACATACAAGTCAGATTAGGGTTCCCCTGCTATGTTTAAAAATAGATGAAGTAAAATGCAGAGATGTCAAAACGAAGCACGCCACCATGATCAACATATTTCAGGCTACCTACTGGCGAAATTTGAGCACAATCTGAATACTTACTATTTTTAGTAAGTCTTCTAATGGCTAAAAATAGCGCGGCATCACCAGAAGCAAGTATGAACAGGTCTCTCATAGCATCAAAAGCAACTAGAGCAAATTTCAAAGCAAACAGAGATACGGAAATTGATCAATCCTATGGTTTGCTAAAAATAGCAAATGGCTAAAAATAGCACGTACTGTGCCAGCTAAGGTGTGAACAGGATGGCGAAACCAAATGGAGGCATAGCCACGCCAGTTCCATTTCAGAATAGGGTAAAATGCAATGAAACCCTAATTTCTTGGAGTTTACTAAAAATAGAAAGCCAAGGTCACCTAGGGCATTGGAAACTTATAAACGACAGCTGGCATATAAACACCTTCATATACGCCCAGGAGGAGTAAAAGATACAAAATCTCTAAGTGTGAGATTTCCTTGAGCAAAGATGAAATGCACCTTCAAGAGGCATAGAAATTCTTCTAAGGCAAGAAATTTTCCTCCCCTTACCCCTAAATGCGCCTAGGGAAGGTGAAAAGTCACCCAAAGCATGGAAATATTCAAGAGACATTCAAAAATTTCCCAAGGCATCCTAAAATGCGCTAAATGCGCCTAGGGAAGGTGAAGAGACACCATGGGCGTAGTATTTTCCTCCTCACAAGCCAATATGCGCCTAAGGCAAAGAAGTTTCCCTCTCACACTGGCAAATGCGCTCAAGGGAGATGAAGAGTCACTTTTAATAAGCGGAATTCCCCCTCACACTAGCATATGCGCCCAACATGGAAGTCTACAAGTCAAAATGCGCTTGAGGAAGCTGAAGGGTCACAGGATGATGGCGTCTTTCCTTTGCAAAGGTGAAATGCGCTCAAGGATAAAATGGAAGTCTACTAGCCCATATGCGCCAGAGGGAGGTGAAGAGTCAAGTTAAGGAATGGGAATTCCTCATGACACCCTCATTTGCGCCCTCAATTTCCTCTTCTTCATGGCATATGCACTCAAGGTGAAAGTTAAAACGTGGAGTGATGAAGGTGAAATGCGCCCAACATGGAAGTCTATCATGTGAAATGTGCTCAAGGAAGGTGAAGGGTCACCATGCGCCAAGAGGGAAATAATGCTAAGGGGCGTGATTTTTAAAAGACCAAGGATTATATTTTTTCCTCTTCAAATATGAAATGTGCCTAGTGAGTGGGGACTTGAAAATGAAAATTGCTAAGGAAGTCTAGGCGTGAAAAAAATTGCTAAGTGAGAAAAGAAAGTCTAGGCGTGAAATTGCCTAAGGAATAAAATGGAAGAATGACATGCTATATGCGCCCTTCAGAGGGTAGATGATGAAATTTAAATTTTAAAAAATTGTATTTCCTAAGGCGTTTTCTAAAGAGAAAATGGGTAATACGTCTAGAGGATGATGCTAGAATTTCCAGAGTTACGAAAATCTTCAAGAGGGAAAATTCTTCAGGGAGAAATCAAGAAAATTTGCTAAGGCCAAGGAGCTTGAAATTGCAGGAGTGGAATACATCCGGAGGGGAAGAAATAAACATTAGCCATTTTTTATTATTTTTAAATAATAAAAATTAAAAGTACCCCTTCGTCCGGATACACATGAAAACGATGGATTCTGGAAAGATTTTTCTTCTGAGTAGTAAACATTTGCAATTCAGAGGTGATTCAAGCTTACTCCACGCCATGTCCACATCGTTTTGATGGATATTTTGCCCAATGCCATTTTAAATAAAATTCCTAAGGCAAAATTGATGAATTTCTCTAAGGCAAACAATAAAATGAACAAGAAGGATTTCGCCAAAGGTTTGGACTGGATAATTATGCCAGAGCGAGAGTGAGATCAAATGACTTAGCTACACAATTCGAATTTATTCAATGTAGTGAGTGATTCAATATTTTAAAAAAATCAAATGCAATGAGACAGGCCTATGCAGAGGTGATAAATTCATGATTCTAGAAGTTTGAGATTCCGATGCCTCAGATGACAAGTGTTACGACAAAGAAAGAGAGGGAAAGTAAATTCAAAAATTTGCTAAGTATAGCCTCTGCAGGAATTCGACCTGGCTATAAGATTTTAAAATCCTCTTCATTCCTCTCACCAGTTGTTGAATGCAAAAATATTGGCTAAGTGGAAAGTACGAATTCCTGAAGAGGTTGCAGTTGTTGAGGAATTCGAAATTGTGAGAGAGCTGGAGGTTGCTAAGTGCGAATTTGCAGAAGTTGAAGTTGCTGAAGAAGAATGACTTAACTTGCTGAGGCTGCAGTTGTTGAGAGGCGCAAATTCTCAAGTTGCCAGTTGCTGCAGTTGCTGAGAAGGTACGGCTTTGAAGAAGTTTCATTCGACTGTTGAAGTAAACAGAGTTAAATCTGGAGTTGCTGAGAAATCTGAAGTTTAAAAGGGCTGCATTGGCTGAAAGTTCGAATTTGTGAGAACATTTACAAGTTGCTGAAAGTACGTTTCTTCTAAAGAAGAAGTTCGAAATACGAGTTTGAGAAAGAGTTGCTGCAAATACAGAAGTTTCATAGCTGAAGTGAACAAGACAGTTGAGGTTTGCAGTTGGAAACGACAGAAGTGTTGCAACCTTTTTATTTAAAAATCTGCTGACACCCTCAATGATGATTATTTTATTATTTTTAAATCTTGTTTTCTAACTCTCTTGCCTTTTTGCAGAATGGCCGAATCAAGCAGAAGAGCTGCAGGTAGGAACAACCACACCGAGTTCAGACAAGCTGTGATCAAGAAACTGGGCAAGTCTTTCCTGCCGGAGTCAAAATTTTCATCAAAGCTCGACAGGCTAGCTGACACGAACTTGGGCTCATTCAACCTGGAGGCATTCAGAAGAAGGATAATGGGGACTGGAGGCCATCACCCATCAGTGACTTCGCACAGTATTGTCAGAAGTGGACTGTATGCAGCTGCCAACTTTCCGCCAGCTATCCGGTGTCCATAACTCATCATGGAATGCGCCTACCACTACAATGCAGAACAGAGGATAGTCACTTCGCCAGATGGCAAGGTATTGACCAACCTGACATCTGAAGCAATCGGAGAGGCATTCGAGATTCCAGTCCATGAGAAAATGATCTACAAAACAAAAGAGAGAGCTGGAAAGATGTACTCATCCACCCCAGACTGGTGTGCAGATTTGATAAATACCAGGTGGATGATTAAACCCAAGCCAACTCGCACAAAATTGCCCAAGCAAATAGTCTCAGAGGATTTGAGGCAGGAGTTTGGTGATCTGATCATGATGTTAAGCAGAGTTGGAGGATGCCCCCAAGCGTTCATCTTTGAACCTTGGATGTTCTATTCTGTCAACTTGGTGTTAGAAGGAAAAGATTACATGGATTGGGCACTGATGATTAGTGATAATATACATGAGCAGCTTCGTGGCGTGAGGAGAACGAAGACATTTTATATGGGCTCCTACCTTGTCTATATGCTAGCTCGCATGACGAGATACAGAGGAATCTCCTACAAGGAACCAATTGGATGTGGTTCCCATCAGTTTAAGATACATGAGGCTTGTCCACAGTTGCATTTGACAAGCACAACCAATTACAAAAGGGTCAACGACGCCTTCATGATGTATATCATGAGGACCCTGCAGTAGAAAACTCATCACACAGTATCAAGGGAGGCACAAGAAATGATTGAGAAATTCGGATGTTGGTTTATCCAATTTCCAAAATTCACCTACATAAGGCTGCAAGGATTTTCCTCCTATCCATAGAGATTGCCTCGGTATCCCACAAATAGGATAGTGATGTTGGAAGTATCTAGGCAATTGATTGCCTATGATAAGATTCAGAAGAAGAAGAAGAAAGGTGGACTCAGATTCCCAATCACCATGGGGAACTCAGATGAAATCTGCCCATCGTTGCAAGCAGCAAGGGAGGCGGAAGCGGAGCTCCAATTCTTTCACCTTTCCTATCACACCAGCAGGCACTACTACGATCCCCACCGAAACATCAGATGGATATTGATAGAAGAATTCAGGCACAAGGTGCAGATCGAAGACTTTTGGGCAAGTGCAGTGGATGAGATCGAAGTCAGAAAGAGAATGTTTTCTCGGATACCATTGGCGATGGTCAGAGAGTGCGAGATTATCCCAGTACCAGATCAGATTGAGGAAGACATAAACGTAGTACAGGCTGACTACGAAACAGTGAGAGATACACCCCTACCACTCCCAGATTGGTCGGAGCCAGAGATCACCGACTTGGATACACTTTGCATCCCAGTCTTGACATTTACACGGAGTTGGATAGAGAGGCATGTTAGCTGACTCAAGGGAAGGTCAATTTCCCTCACATACAATTTGATGGGAGACAACAGATTACCGACAACTAATTAGAGGAGACGGAGTAATCCAACTCCAGAACCTAGAGGAAAGGAGCCAGTTCGACCTGAGCTTGTGGTAGTCGAGGAATCCGCGCATACGCCATCTCGGGCACATTCTCCAAGTATGCAGGAGGTATCCCTATTTGCTGATCAGAGGGAGAGATTACAGGCAGAACAGGTTGTGCAAGTGGCAAGTCAGCCGCCCCGTAGAGAATCAGTGGGCCAGAGCATCAACATGCCCCGAGAAGATAACCCACAAGGAAATCAGCAAGAGACAGATGAGGGGACTGCCATAGATACTCAGTTTTAGCAGGAAATTGAGGCAGCTCTCGAGGATGACGCTACTTCAGATCAGGATGCCCAGAGCTCAGGAGACACTGAGCCCATTGATAATGATGAGCCTCGCAGAAGCGAAGGTAGAAATGAAGTTCACGAGGTAGAGGCCGAGGTAGAACAACCTTTTATTATATTAGATACACGACAGGAGGTGCCAAAATGGCTAAGGGACAGAATGAGGCGTGATCCCGTGGATGAGACCGATCTCGCAGCTGAGATGGAGGAATTATTACAGAGGATCAACGCACCTCCAGCAAAGAAAAAGGCTAGGAAGTTCTCCAAAATATCCACAGATGAGGATGGGTCTTGAACTTTACATATGGCAATGCCTCGGGTGGAGTGTGATCGAGACGAGGCCGTTCCCGAAAATTATATTGTTACAACAATGGAACTTGGCCGCCCTACTGGAGCACAAGTAGTAGAGGAGTGCAATAATTCCTATCGAGCACTCAAGGATAGATTGTCCTATGTTGAGGGCAAATACAAAAAATTGAAGGTAGAGCACAAGACATTGACTGGCTACGTACAACACTTGTCTCGTCCTTGTGGGCAAGAGAATCCGGCAATTGAGCTGCCAGCTAAATTTTCTAGGGAGTCAATTAGTGGGTTAGAGGATTTGAAGAGAATGGCACAGCAGGCAGACAAACAGGTTGCCAGCGTCCGTACAGAAACAAGGAAGTTTATGGAGGATCTTGCACATGCCTATCAACAAGCCTCCGATATTATGGCAAGGATGGATGCGGTTAACCATGCTTGGGGTGAGGTGTGCATCTATCAGACGAGAGTGGTCCTCCGCTTAGGGGCTTTGATGGGCATACCTCAACAGACTTTGGTTGAGGGAGGTGTTATTCAGCAGGGAGATAGGTACGACTTCGCTGGATGGTACTCTTCAGTAGTCACAGGCCGGGGATTCTATGATGCATCACAGGCAGATTCCGTCAGGTTCAGAAAGGCCATGACGAATATCTTGGATGGAATTCTCAACACGTTGGAGGCAATCTTTGCCAGGAGATTGACTTCTGAAGAGATAACTGTAGAAGGATTGAAGAACAAATTGACACCATTCTTCTTTGAGGTGAAAACCTTCACATAGGATGATTTCGAGAACACTGCTACGTTCTCCAGTATCATACAGAACACCCAGGATGCCCTTGTTGCCTGGAAGAAATCATGTGCCTGGCATGGGCAAACAGTTACAGTTTTAGAATTTCAGTTGGATCACATTCCTCCTATCTCCGATCGGGAAGTTGAGGCAGTCTTGGCCAGATTCATCAGATTTGCAGCCAGCGAGAAGGAGAAAGGAAACGCCCTTTTGGACGATGACCTTCTGGAGGGAGACAACGTGCATTGATGGCGGTTAGTGGTTCATTGATGAGGAGTGGAGGGTGCATTCATTGCCCCACTCCTCTCAGTGGCGGTTTTTAGGGCTGAAACCCTAATTAGGGCTTAGGTGGCTCGATCTGAGCCCTTTATTATAATCAGATATGAACCGTCCACTAATTGGACTCATTATATAAGAGGCATCCCCCCTCATTTGTATATAGTTAGAATTAGAATCAGAGATAGATCAGAGCTAGACAGAGATAGAGATTGATAGAAGTTAAAGTAGAGCTAGGAGTTAGCTTAGTTGGAAAGGAAAGAAAGACTTTCCCTTTGAAAGTTTTTGCAAAAGATTGTTGTGTAAGACTCTCATGATATAAAGATTTCATTGATTGGTGACTTCATTTTGTGTTGTGGGCAGTTGACGAGATCTTTTCGTCTTTCCAATTCGAATAGAGTAGAGTAAAATAGATTTGTTTTCATGCAAGTAGAGTTAATTGTGGAATGTGACATTAGATTGGACATATCTTCTTGTATCCATACCATTGGCGGACTTGCTGACGGTAAGTCTGCTCCTGCGTGGTCAACTGGAATCTCAACACTTAACTTCGATTGTGTTTAGTGTGCCCACTTGCTTCGTTGTGAAGGGGTGCGCATGGTGAATCTCAATTTGAACATCTCATCCATCCTTTGAAGATTGCACCAGCTTTGTCAGAGTTGTCCGAAAGGGAGATGAAACAAAGTTTGGTTTGAAGATTGTTAAAGCTAGTCTTTGCATTCCACCCTTAGAAATAGATAGTAGAATTCCTACCCCTACCTCCTTTAAATTCAGTATTTCCCGGTCCATCCAAGTACCAGAGCATCATAGTCAAAACCTTTCATTTGCTTGAGCCAACAAAATCGAACAATTACGTAAGTCCCCTTGGAATACCCAGCATATTCACATCAACCAATTGAGTCTATTCGCATTAAAGGAACCTTGGAGTCGAACGCATGAATTTTCACGCAATCTTAGCATGCGGAACACTTTGATCAAGAGAGAATAGAGTGACCGTTGGACATTTTATTCTGTGTTGGTGTTGTCATAAAACACACGTCAACAGGTAGAGGCATAGTGCAAGATTTCTATAGGAGGCACATTTTGATGTAAGGGTTTGTGGGTCAAACATTCCAGCCAGCCCTCTTATTGTGTGGAAGAAGGATTTTCAATTTTGAGAATACTTTGTTATACATGCCTGTAGCTTCTGCTAGTTGGCCGCCCAAGGCAATAATGTTCTGTTCTGTGTGCAAGGCGTGAGGAATCTAATTACATTCACTGCCCAGATTTGAGTATTCAGAAACTTATTCATCAGCAACTCTTTCTTAGCAGACTTGTGTTCATTTCAGAGAATGTTACAGTGATCTGAGGAATGGGTAGAACTGAGAAATCAGCTACAACAGTTTTGGGACAATTACAATCAGTAAGGAGGAATTTCTGAGCAGTACAGACATCACAGCAACCTTATTTGGTAAGAAAATTGTTTGTTTGTGGTCTGAAACAGTACATATATATCTGATTTGTACTCAACCGTGTAAATGATAAATTGATAACCAGTTTCATAATTTGATATATGATATCTTTAAAAGTTTAAAAACTGCTGTCATACATTTTATTGTGATTGAATAAAAGTTGATGAATTTTGATCTTCATTCTTATCAAACACTGGCAAATAGTTCATTTATCTTTTGGTAATTCGTCACATCATTGTGGAAATACACATATATTGAGCTATCCCACCAATTGTTTAACGGAATGCCTGTGTGCTTAAATTGAGGAGATTGCAAGTTTATTTGAGAAATTTTGATAAGCACAATACAATGATATCAGCACATGCATGATTATTTATGACAATTGAAATTTTTTAGAAAATATTTCACGTGGGATATTACAGTTGCCTACATGGGGGATGTGAAAGATCACTCCAAGCATATAGACATTTGGTACCATTTCCCTAAGACAGATTACAGACAAGAGCAGTGGTTCTTAAGTATGTTACCTTAGATTTCCAGGTTGTAGATGTTAGATTTAGGATCAGAAATGAAAGCAATCAGAAAATGCAACACATAAGACAATGAACACAACAAGATACCTTGGGAAAACCCTCCTACTCGAGGGAGAAAAACCCAACAAATATATCTCTTATATATTGAAGGAATAAGAGCAGAAATCTGCTTACAACTCAGGTCCAACACAATGCCGAATTTGATACAATGAATAATAGCACCTCTCCTAGATTCAAAGATACAAAATGAATATGTTTCTCCTTGAAATCGGTCTGCTGCTACAAAACGATGATCTGCTGCTCAAGTATGAACATCTTCTAGGAATGCGAATTATGATGAATGAACTTGATGATCAAATGAATGATCATTACCTTGTATTTATACAAAACTAGGTGGTACTTCATTTGGGTTGGCCTCTTTTAAGAAACAAGGTGACTCTTCATAAAATTATTATATATAGCAAGTCCGACTTGCCTTGGTATTATTTATCCATCATTTTTTAAATTTGAGAGAAAGATATCTCCCACTGCTATAACATCAACACTCCCTCTTAGCTAGGGAGGTATCTTTCGAGATATCCACATCATGGAGTCTCTCAACATGACGCTCACAATGGCTACACCCATTTGTGGAAAACTCAAAGGCTCATCATGGATTCTCTCAACATGATGTCATCATGGAGTCTCTCAACATGACGTCCACCATGGCTACTCCCATGTGTGGAAAGAAACACAAGTACAAGGGTTCATCACGGAGTCTCTCAACGTGATGTCGTCATGGAGTCTCTCAACATTACGTCTCATCTCAGTCACAAAGATGAACAAGGACTCACACCTCATATTTCTCCATCTCAGAGAAATATACACTACAAGGGCTTTCACCTCATATTTCTCCGTCTCAGAGAAATATACAGTACAACAAATCTTCATAATGATGTGACTCCCTCTGGAGCTCCAAGTACTTGCATCAACCTCCTGACCTCCTCGTCCAAGATTGTCTGCAATGCTTGCCTTAGAGGAGCAGTTTCCAATGCACACTTCCGAAACTATTGACTTGCTCGAGTCCAAGACTGTCCTCCTCAACCTCATCCTAGATCACCCTATTCTAAATAGGTTTGTGGAGCTACCAATGTCAAATCCAGATTAACTGTCTTGTGCAATTCTGTTCTCAGCTGCTGAAGAGGTCTTCCAAGGATTTTGCACTTGGCCTTGCAACACTGCAACCTTCACTTCTTCTTAGTGAGTCACAAAACTCTCTCTTGATCCCTGGCTCAGAGATTTCAAAGAAATCCTCTGGAAGTGAACTCCCCTCCATTGACCTATCTCAGAACCTTAATCCTTTTCTTGGACAAGCTCTCAACTTGTGCCTTGAATTCTTTGAATTTGACTCCCTCTGAATGTCATTTCCTCCCCTTCAAAGAAATTGATCGACTTTAGAATAAGAAACCTTTTGAATCAACTTTAGAGCTAGGCTCCTTCTGAGATGTCCCTATGTCAATTTCCACAGTAGACACATGTAGTGTAAACCTTAATTTGCAATCTTGAGCAAAGTGACCGTACTTGTCACACCTGAAACATTGAATGTGAGAGAGATCCTTCTTCTTCTCTAGTTCTGGGGTAGAATCTAATTCTCTATCTCTATTCCTCTTTCTTCCTTTGCCTCTTTCTCTAGAAGTATGTGTAGCAAGAACTTGATTTTCTACACCATGATAGTTTCGCCCAATTCCTCTTGCTGCCAAATTGGACTCTTCTTGAATACAATCAGCTCGAAGACGATCAAACTTAGGCAACTTGGATCTCCCACTGATGTTCTGAATAAAGGGTTCCCAAGATTGAGGAAGACCATTTAGTGCCAACATAGCAAGATCTCTGTCTGCAATTATATCCCCAATAACGCTCAACTGATCTCTCAAATCAGCAATCTTCATAAAGAATGAGATGACTGAATCATCTTTAGCCATTTTTACATGGTGAAGTTGTCTCAAAGCAAGGGCTCTACTGGTGTTGTTGATCTCATACAATCCTTTTAGAGTATCAAACATTTCTTTAGCTGTCTTCAACTTGGAGATGATCAGTACTTGGTGATTCATCACAGAGTCTATCATGATCTTTCTAGCCCTCGTGCCATTTTTCTTCCACTGGATTTTCTTAGTATCATCAAAAGGCTCGGGCATATCACTTTCCACGAAATCAAGAAGATCATTCTCCTCTAATGCAATGAGTACCCTAGGTTTCCAAGAGTTGAAGTTTGAAGCTCCATCAAGCCTATCTTCTACCTTGACACTGCTCACCATCTTCTTTTTTCGCACAAATTCACCTTCAAAGATCTGCCCTTAGGTCATAAATAATTTGAACCTTAGATCTGCAATACTTCAAGATCTGCCCTAGATGAAAAGCTGACTTGACTGCTTAAACAAATTTGATCAAACCTTTTCTTAGACCCACTCTGATACCATGTTAGATTTAGGATAAAAAATGAAAGCGATCAGAAAATGCAACACATAAGATGATGAACACAACAAGATACCCAGGGAAAACCCTCCTACTCGAGGGAGAAAAACCCAACAAATAGATCTCTTATATATTAAAGGAATAAGAGCAGAAATCTGCTTACAACTCAGGCTCAACACAATGCCGAATTTGATACAATGAATAATAGTACCTCTCCTAGATGCAAAGATACAAAATGTGTTACATCCCTTACATTGACACTATGAAATTGGTTATGTATTTTCAGATGCAAAGTTAGTTGCAAGTAACTGATTTCATATGAATGTGAAATTGTGAATGGAATAGATAGTTCCTTTATCGTAACTGTAAGTTAACGATCTTTTTTATTTGCAAGTGAATTTCTTGTTCACGTGAAATTGAATGTGTTCATGAGATTATATTTAAATGCATATTTATATATAGCCGTTGTGAACAATCTAACCATTACACTTGTCAGTGGATTCAGGACTGACGACGCTGCGACGGGAAAAGGAGATGTCATCAGGGAGAGGTAGTGGTTAACAGAGGATCGTAGATTGTCATCTCGCCATGAGTCGGTGTAAGACAAGGAATCAAATTGTAATTTGGCCAATAATAATTTAATATAATTATTTGTTAAATAAGCCAATTTAAAAATATATAAATCAATAATCACCTTATAAGAGATTTCAAATGGTTAATCTATAATTGATATAATTAAAATATTCATTTCCATCCTCACTAAGTTGAGCGAACCAATCTCGAAAAATAATTGCAAGTATTTTGGCAAGAGGATGTTAATATTTAATTAATAATAAGAAATAAGTTGTTTTGTCTTTTTGGTAATGGGAAAACGATTAAATGGATATAATCGTTTTTAATTATTTGGGGAATCTTGTGTATCGGTGATAGGAGAAAATGGAACCTCTGTTCTCCCACCACCTGGGGGCCTCTCTTCTTGATCGAAACGTTCAAGAGAAGGCGTGCGAGTTCTTTTGGAGGGTATTGTTTTTGTCTTGGGGGGAATTGGTTCAACTCTTCTGGCATTCGCAACAGGGGCTCCCTCGTCATTTCTTGTGCATTCACTTTTCTCTTGGTACGGGGTTTGGCATTCTGGTCGGTTTGGGCAAAATTATTGTCGTGCTTCATATGTGGGAATTACCTCTGTCGCAACACACCTTCCTCTCTTTTTGCTAGTCTCAAATCTTCAACCTGTACCCACAGTTGCTGAATTGATTTCCTTTATCTCTCTCTTGCTCTCCTCTCCTAAGCGGCATCCTTAGCTAATGGATTTCTGCAATTACATTTCAATCGAGCTGAACAGTGGGAGCTTGGTTATTATATTCGATTCTTCCTTTCGGTGGTATTCTTTTAATTTTGTGTTAGCCGCCACAAAACTCTCTCGGGTCAGAAGGCTCCAATGGCAGCGTAATTTTGTCTAGATCAAATGAAGAGAAGACTTTGGGGACTTCTACGATTTGCAAAACTTCCAACATATGCATGTATAAGAGCAATTATTGTTATGCATCGTTGATTCACTAATCGTCCTGAGAACTTTATGTTTCAAAGGGAATTTTCCATGAACTTCCTCGTCTTTCATACGTATATTGAAACGGGTCTTTTTCTATGTTTTTGAAATTGACCAATGGAAGACTCCTTCCAACTAGAACCTGAACAGATTTTAGATTTTGGCTTTCAAATTGCTCTTCTTTAATTTTGGAATCTGAATGTTGGTTCGAGCCTTCTTTATAATGAGTCTGTGATTAAATTCATCTTGTCCTAGCCGAGGTTTTCTTTGCTCTCTATTATTATATTAACGAGTTGAAATCGTACCTATATTCTTTTCTGATCTGAGTCCATTATATTTGAGGAGACCGTCAAGGATGACAAGTCTTTTTCCATATCTCTTTATTTTGTAAAATTAAAAATAAGTAGATTATTCTTAAAGAAGTGAAAGACAATGAGCCAAATCTCTCTTTATGTATAATATAGTAAAATGACTCAACCTTAAAATTAAGAGGAAAGATCTTGAACCAAGTCATTGAAATATAAACCTTGAGTCAAGTATTATCATGTCGAGCGAGGGTGAGAGTGCTGACGGCATAGGAGTGCCTGTGAAATATTAAATCCTTGGCCAAGGTACGATGCTAGATTCGACATTTGTCAGCTATCAAGTACCAGATATACCACTGATCAGAGTGACCTTTCTAGTTGGGAGGTACCCTTAGTAAGGTTCGATCAGGAGGTATAGGTCCTTGACACCGAGCTCAGAGGCATGATGATAAAGTGATCCTTGTTAACTACCCTCGTGAAGGGACGGGTTCCTTCAGTTGAAGGAACACGGGAGACCAGTAGGTCTTCGGATGGGCGATAAAGCCCTTGATGATATCTCCTTTTCCTTGATGACAATGTCAAGATCAAATGCTTCAACTTCTTATCTGTAAACTCTTGAAACCCTTCTCTCTCTTGTAATATTTGAAAAGGTTACTTAGTTTAAAGATTGATCAGATGTAATTTTATTTGTAAGCTTTGGAAAGTTAGTTAATGTTCATTTGCATTTCTGTAATTGGAAATCAGTGGATGTTTCTTTTCCGTTATTTTAGTTAGACGTTTCTTTTCAGCTGAACTGAAATTTGAAGTTAGTTGGTTGGTTAACCTTATATTAGCGGTAGGATAGTTAGAGTGTTGCATGTGGTATCAGAACTACCAGGTTCGGCATTGAACCTCAGGCTCATCATGCAAACCTTGAAAATCGAAAAGCTATCACAGGAAGTGGTAGACACTCTTTCTGTAACAAAATTTGTAAATAAATCTATCACAGGGAGTGATAGTTGATGTTTTTGTAATTACACCTATCACAGAAAGTGATAGTTACTAGGTAACTGAGCCTAACATAGGAAGTGATAGCCCTTTTGTGACAATTCTTTATTGAATTTGTCGCAGGGAGTGAAAATAATTTGGGAAACAGTTGTGAGTGTGAACGTTAAAGGCTCTTAGGAGTAATTTGAGCTACCAAGTAATTATGAAACCATTCTCTCTAGTTAAGGCAAGGTATGCCTAGGGTACTAAGATTGTGATGAAAACCTATATAATAGTTAATTTTGAAATTGTGAACTTAAGGATGGGAAGATCCAAAAGCAATCAACCAGGTGCAGAGACATTTGAGTGTTGGAAATTCTTGGAATTATATCAAGACTCCTAGATAAGATGAACTTTGGAATAACTTCTAGATGGCTTGGAATAAGCCAAGTGGAATTAAAAGATCAAGATGATAAGAAAAATAGTAGTCAAGGAAAACACGCTGTTGCATGAAAGATAGCATGAGGTAAGGGGAAAGAAGGTTAGTGTTTTACTCTTCAGCCCTAGAGAAGTTAAGGGAATTATGAATAAGATTATACACAAGTGCAGTGACTAAAAGGAGTGATAGTTTTGATTATCATTCATAGTTTGTTTGCAAGAGTATCAATAATCACTGTAAATATGCTTAGTAGTTTGTTTGCATGGTTTCTGAGTTTGAGACAGACATATAATGCATAAATAGTGCACAACGGCATCATGAGCTCATCGGTTTCTAACAATGACATCTTGAAGCTAATAGTAGTCTAGACAACAGTTGCTCTTGTTTGTCAATATGGCAGTGTCTATGTTGGTATAGTCTTGATGATGCAATTAGAAGTAAGGGAAAAATTTTGTTTGTATGTAAGCAGTGTTGATAATAGGTTTGATGAAGGAGATGACAGTTCTCTAGCAGAGACAGTCTTTTGTGATCTTGTTTTCAGTCCACTACTCTTCAAGACGTAGGTGGCAACAAACTAGGTTGATGTGGCGGAATGACATGGCATTCATCACAAATATTATTGGGTTGGCATGAATGCAGTTTGAAGATATGACAAGATAGTACAAATCAAGTTTTTCAAAGAAAGATAGTTATCTCATGTTTGGCAAGCGTAAATGGTATTCATGATCAGAGGACCTTGGGATGATAGCTAAATACAAGGGCAGTAGCAATGCAACTCGATGCACAATTCATGGTGCAGTGTTCGTCTTGATTCTCAATTGTAGTGATGTTGATAGAATCTATATCGGTAGCTTTTCATGATGCTTACGACGGGACACAGTAGTAGTGTTTTGAGCAGATTATGTTGCTATGACAAGGCTGCATAGACAGGTTGAATCTCAAAGCAAAAGACTTGCATAAAAGGGTCTTTTGCTTATGATAACTTCCTCAGTACATAATAAGTGTTTTTCTATTTTGTGACCTTATGAGATGTCAGGTATCTCGTTTTCATAAGTAGCAGTGAAGAATTGTATAGTGATGATATGTCCGAATATGAGTTAGTGCTATTTATTTGGAAATGTTAGTATGAAGTTACAGTGTGATCAGACTTCGATCAATTACAACCTTTTTGGTGTCTACAAAGATGTATATGTATGATACCAGTCTGTCATTGGTGATGTCTTGACAAGTGTGTTGATTGAAATATTGACTGAGAGTATCTTTTGCTGAATATGTCAATGATATAGTTGCAGCATATAGTCTGATAGTGACAATGCTCAAGATAATAGATGAGTAAAAGGAATTAAAGACAGTTGATATTGACACTTTTATGACGGTTGATATCATTACAATAAATTATGGCATCATTTCAGATTGACAGTGTTCATAACTTGTTGTGATGTCAATCTTGGCATTTGAATTTGACATTACAGTGATAGTAGTCTTGGCATTTGTCATTGAATTACAGAGATCCTAGTAGGATCATAAGGTTTGACATAATAAGGTTCCTGTTGTCAAAGTGTAACATTGAAAAGAAGTTGCTCTTTTCACATTTCACGGTTGTCATGGAGAAAAAGGTTGGAGGTCTGGTGTTATTCTTAATTGATAACACACATTTCTGCAACAGAGATACACTTGTTTGACAGTGGATATGATATTGGGATTGTTTGTAGCCTGATTGAGAATACACATGATTGTAGTGGCTTACATGTTAATCAAGTTCTTGGTGCTCATGGATTCCAATAGTCAGAATTGGTATCAGGATGGCAGTTGGTATGACAGTTTGAATTTGATTCATCAAGAAAATCAGTTTGACATTTCCTTGTGTAGTTATTAAGTGAGAAGAAGGTTTCATAGAATGAAGTTATCTCTATTGCAAGTGTTTTGGACAAGTGGTACTCATATTTTGGGCCTGTTTCTTGTTCCTTCTATTCTTATGGTATTTTGACAAATCAGGCTTTAGTTCATGATGTTCAAACCGTGACAGTTGGTACACTAATAGGGACAGTATATAATCTTTGATAATCAGTTATGTATTATGGCTACACATTACATGGTGATAATGAATTATATGGACAGCGATCTATGCTATGCCTTTGTAATTGTACATGGAGTTGGTATTGGGTGATATTGGAACTTGGATAGTGATACTTCAATGTTTATGCTGCTATATGAAGACAGTAAAATTGAAGCTTTACACTTGAGTCACTGGAATCTGGTTGAAATTATGGGTCACATTATTTGATATCATTTACATTCAGATTGTAAATTGCTACTTGGCATCTTCATTATGAATTTTTGGAAATTGCTTTGGTTTCCTCACATTGCATACATCTTGATAAGTGATCTTGCTCATATTGTAAGGATTATTTAGATACGTCCAGACTTCACAAGTGGTGTGCACTGTTGCATTTGGTAGTTTGCTAACTCTGGTTTTGCGTTATGATTTACTCTATGGTTTTTGAGATGACTCTAAAAGAAAGAACAGTTCTCCTCGGTGATTTACTCCTATTCATAGAATTAGGGGGAGCATTTCATGCTTATTTTTTGTTGTTACCCTGTTGACAGTGTGGGCATTATTGTTGGCTCAATTGGTATTATAATGGCATGGAATGTAGAGAAAAATGGTATAGAACCAGGAAATGCTTGTTCACGGAGATTCATGAGAAAACCAATTGCTTTATACAAATAAGGAAGCATAAGTAAGGATGAAAGTCTTGAGGGACTTAATTGTTAATGCATTGGTAACACAATCTCTAACCTAGTGTAAGTTTTTGGAGAGACTGATTGCAGGGCAGCAATCTACTTCCTTGTTAATGACTAAGTTAAGTCACGTAAGTGTCTCTCTAGATTTTGGCACTTCTTTGGATTCGGAAAAATTCCTTTTTATTGCAGGCAAGAAACAACTTTGATTTATTTCTTAGATTTTGAAATGGTCTAGCCACCAAAATAAAAATAAAATAAAATAAAATTGAATATTGTTATAGCCAGTTGGTCAAAATTTGGTTTAATGGTGGAAATGAGCGCAACCTTTTGACTTACAGCTGAAATTAAAAATTGTTTATATCTTGTTATTGAGTTCAGTAATTGTACAAGAATATTTTGGTTGATCACCATGTTTGATGTAATGATCATCTCTAACATGCCGGGATGAGCCTCTGATGGATTGTGTAAGGGAGTAATTGTAGGGAAATATATCTGGTTTGTCCTTAACCTTGCAAAAGAAAGAAACCTTGTGTTTGGTATGTGGGCGGACAGGAAGTTCGGTAAGCCCAGGTGAATAGTTTCTCCAAGTTGAGCATGATGGTGAACTTTATACTCCAGACACTTAGCTAACCAGATTTGTCGTACTTAGTAGGAGGGTATCCTTAGTAGTGCGAAAGAGTCGGTTAAGTGGGGGTACAAACCAGAGCTCAAATGGCAACTGAGAGGGATTTCCCCTTATCAGTGGCATGCTGAGTCTTGGAGGATAGTTGAATTAGAAAAGAAATCCTGATCCTTCCTCTTGTATTTACTTATCAACCTATTTAAATGATGCATGAGATAAATGAAATTGGTACCTGATGAATAACCTTTTCAGCTAGTGAAGTGAAGGTTCTTAACCTTTTGTGAATTCTCTTGGTAAACCGGTATTAAAAATAATTGATTGCTTTATAGTCGAGCCGCTTAGGGTGCTCGAGGTGCGTAGGATGCGCTTACGTAACTACGAGGTAATGCAATGCAAGGTCTAGTGGGACCGGTACTTTGAAGAAAATGCTGTATGGGAGGATTATGAAGAAATCCTTTAGAAATTTCCTTATCTTGTGAAGAACAATTGAGAACACTATATTTATGTTTAGCATTATGTACAAATTTAGAATAAACCATCATCGAGGATGATGGTTCTTAAGGGGAGGAGTATGTTACATCCCTTACATTGAGACTATGAAATTGGTTATGTATTTTTAGATGCAAAGTTAGTTGCAAGTAACTGATTTCATATGAATGTGAAATTGTGAATGGAATAGATAGTTCCTTTATTGTAACTGTAAGTTAACGATCTTTTTTATTTGCAAGTGAATTTCTTGTTCATGTGAAATTGAATGTGTTCATGAGATTATATTTAAATGCATATTTATATATAGCCATTGTGAACAATCTAACCATAATAGTTGTCAGTGGATTTAGGACTGACGACGCCGCAACGGGAAAAGGAGATGTCATTAGGGAGAGGTAGTGGTTAATAGAGGATCGAAGATTGTCATCTCGCCATGAGTCGGTGTAAGACAAGGAATCAAATTGTAATTTGGCCAATAATAATTTAATATAATTATTTATTAAATAAGCCAATTTAAAAATATATAAATCAATAATCACCTTATAAGAGATTTCGAATGGTTAATCTATAATTGATATAATTAAAATATTCATTTCCATCCTCACTAAGTTGAGCGAACCAATCTCGGAAAATAATTGCAAGTATTTTGGCAAGAGGATGTTAATATTTAATTAATAATAAGAAATAAGTTGTTTTGTCTTTTTGGTAATGGGAAAACGATTAAATGGATTTAATCATATTTAATTATTTGGGGAATCTTGTGTATCGGTGATAGGAGAAAATGGAACCTCCGTTCTCCCGCCACTTGGGGGCCTCTCTTCTTGATCGAAACGTTCAAGAGAAGGCGTGTGGGTTCTTTTGGAGGGTATTGTTTTTATCTTGGGGGGAATTGGTTCAACTCTTCTAGCATTCGCAACGGGGGCTCCCTCGTCATTTCTTGTGCATTCACTTTTCTCTTGCTACGAGGTTTGGCATTCTAGTCGGTTTGGGCAAAATTATTGTCGTGCTTCATATGTGGGAATTACCTCTGTTGCAACACACCTTCCTCTCTTTTTGCTAGTCTCGAATCTTCAACCTGTACCCGCAGTTGCTGAATTGATCTCCTTTATTTCTCTCTTGCTCTCCTCTCCTAAGCGACATCCTTAGCTAATGGCTTTCTGCAATTACATTTCAATTGAGCTGAACAGTGGGAGCTTGGTTATTATATTCGATTCTTCCTTTCGGTGGTATTCTTTTAATTTTGTGTTAGCCGCCACAAAACTCTCTCGGGTCAGAAGGCTCCAATGGCAGCGTAATTTTGTCTAGATCAAATGAAGAGAAGACTTTGGGGACTTCTACGATTTGCAGAACTTCCAACACAGGCATGTATAAGAGCAATTATTGTTATGCATCGTTGATTCACTAATCGTCCTGAGAACTTTATGTTTCAAAGGGAATTTTCCATGAAATTCCTCGTCTTTCATACGTATATTGAAACGGGTCTTTTTCTATGTTTTTGAAATTGACCAATGGAAGATTCCTTTCAAGTAGAACCTGAACAGATTTTAGATTTTGGCTTTCAAATTGCTCTTCTTTAATTTTGGAATCTGAATGTTGGTTCAAGCCTTCTTTATAATGAGTCTGTGATTAAATTCATCTAGTCCTAGCCGAGGTTTTCTTTGCTCTCTATTATTATATTAACGAGTTGAAATCGTACCTATATTCTTTTCTGATCTGAGTCCATTATATTTGAGGAGACCGTCAAGGATGACAAGTCTTTTTCCATATCTATTTATTTTGTAAAATTAAAAATAAGTAGATTATTCTTAAAGAAGTGAAAGACAATGAGCAGAATCTCTCTTTATGTATAATATAGTAAAATGACTCAACCTTAAAATTGAGAGGAAAGATCTTGAACCAAGTCATTGAAATATAAACCTTGAGTCAAGTATTATCATGTCGAGCGAGAGTGAGAGTGCTGACGGCACAGGAGTGCCTGTGAAATATTAAATCCTTGGCCAAGGTACGATGCTAGATTCGGCATTTGTCAGCTATCAAGTACCAAATATACCACTGATTAGAGTGACCTTTCTAGTTGGGAGGTACCCTTAGTAAGGTTCGATCATGAGGTATAGGTCCTTGAGACCGAGCTCAGAGGCATGATGATAAAGTGATCCTTGTTAACTACCCTCGTGAAGGGATGGGTTCCTTCAGTTGAAGGAACACGGGAGACCAGTAGGTCTTCGGATGGGCGGTAAAGCCCCTGATGATATCTCCTTTTCCTTGATGACTGACAATGTCAAGATCAAATGCTTCGGCTTCTTATCTGTAAACTCTTGAAACCCTTCTCTCCTGTAATATTTGAAAAGGTTACTTAGTTTAAAGATTGATCAGATGTAATTTTATTTGTAAGCTTTGAAAAGTTAGTTAATGTTCGTTTGCATTTCTGTTATTGGAAATCAGTGGATGTTTCTTTTCCGTTATTTCAGTTAGACGTTTCTTTTCAGCTGAACTGAAATTTGAAGTTAGTTGGTTGGTTAACCTTATATTAGCGGTAGGATAGTTAGAGTGTTACAAAATGAATATGTTTCTCCTTGAAATCGGTTTGCTGCTACAAAATTATGATCTACTGCTACAAGATGATGATCTTCTGCTCAAGTATGAACTTCTTCTAGGAATGTGAATTATGATGAATGAACTTGATGATCAAATGAATGATCATCACCTTGTATTTATACAAAATTAGGTGACACTTCATTTGGGTTGGCCTCTTTTAAGAAACAAAGCGACTCTTCATAAATTTATTATATATAGCAAGTCTGACTTGCCTTGGTATTATTTATCCATCATTTTTTAAATTTGAGAGAAAGATATTTCCCACTGCTATAACATCAACAGTAGATACTGTCATGCCCCCAAAATTGTAACACCAAGATATAAAGCATGAAATCCAAATAAATAAATAAAATAAATAAACATATTAGAAATATAAAAAGAAATATTAACAAATTTAATATTGTTATAATTATACTTATCATAAGAGAATATTTATAATTATAATTATCAAAATATAAATATAAATATTAACATCTTAAATATTATTATAGTTGTAAATACTGAAGTATAAAACATATATATATAACTAATAAGAAACACATGATATATAAATGATGGGAATATCAGCGATTTTTATCAAGGAGAGACAGCGATTAAATTATAGGGATTATGTTTAGTGCAGCAGCCACAGGGAATATTAAAAGGGCAGCGAATATTTAAACAGCAATCAGTAAACATTATGAAAGGCTGCGATTAGTTTGAGGAGGCAGTAGTTGATTATAAAGAGTCATGATTGTTTTGGAGGGACATCACTCCTCGAAAGGATGTCTTTCTTCATAAAGAAATAAGATATAAATAGAGGTTGTAAGGGGATCATAGGAGATATGGAAAAGGAAATAAAATAAGAAGGAAAAATAAATAGATCTTCTGAATATAGCAGATAAAATCAGGAGATAAATCATACACATCAGGAGAGATATAATATGCAGATCTAAAAGGTGTAATAGACAGATTCTAAAGGAGATATATTTACTGATCTGGAAGAGGTAATTACATATTGGGAAGAGATAGAAAAGGAACAGGAATAACAGGTAAGTATTATCCATATATATATATGTATGTATGTATTATA
Source organism: Sequoiadendron giganteum (assembly GCA_007115665.2). Classification (NCBI taxonomy): domain Eukaryota; kingdom Viridiplantae; phylum Streptophyta; class Pinopsida; order Cupressales; family Cupressaceae; genus Sequoiadendron; species Sequoiadendron giganteum. The sequence continues at coordinate 636,157,837 of CM021101.1, forward strand.
TTCGATTATGCAATAATGATGCTTGCAACAATTATTGAGTCTTATGAGTAAATATGACCCTTTAATATGAATATCAATTTGAGAAGGAGAATTCAGTTTGAGAGCAATAAACATCCCAAGCGGCCAGATATAAGGAAATTGTGGTCTGCTTTTCCTAAGTTAGGAGTTATCATTAATTATTATTTGGCAGCAGTCCGATTATCTGAATTGGTGATATAAATCTAATTTGTAGTCATATGATGCAGTAAATTTAATATGAATTGCTATGATTAATTAATTAGACATTTCAATTACTAATGATCTATATTGCTGCTATTACCATATCAGTAAATACAATTAATCTTTGTTAGTCATATGCCTTGAAAGCTCAACCATGGTGGAAAGAACTGAGACTACAAAGGGGAAACGGTGATGGGGCACTCTCCTAGGTATGCCAACTCTGTTGGGGACCTGATGAGCCTCAGGAGGCCAAGGGGCACAAAGAGTATTGCCTTTGGGCTGAGGAGAGATGGCATTTTCAGGGCACCCTTTGGAACCTCACTCCTCCGTCATGGATGACCAGCATAGGAGGTCAAATCATAGGGAGAAGGAAATGATTGGTAAGATGAGGGGATAACGGAAAAGACACCTCTTAGATAGATCACCTTATATGGATGGCATGCGCCACATGAGGCCAAGGGAGATGGTATACCATTCTCTCCTATGATTGAACCTTCCAAGGATACTAAAATGCTTTGTGATTGAATTAGTAATTTGGCCATGAGTTCACCAATGATTAATTATGATAATCTACTAATAGGTGTTATTATGGTAAATGATTATATTTTGCTAATCAATGTGATTATGATAAATGGTTGCTAATGTGTGTGCAGGGCCTCAATCGGGTGAGAGGTACTCTCTAACCTAATTGTTCATTTGGAAATTAAGGAATTAGGACAAATTTAGGGCATTCCCAATTAAGGGACATTACAGATACTTTGAGAAAGGCCTTAGCAAAAGGGAAGTCTGAGAGATTGGGTTTGATGATAATGCATTCCTTATAAAAAGAAGTGTTAGTTTTTCTATAGCTGTTGCTTGGCAATTGTTCTCCATTCATTAAAAAAAATGTTTTCCCTATATTTAGTTGGGCACAAATCTCTTTTGTTTTTTCTTAAAAGCATGCAGTCTGCATTTGTTTGAAAGAAGTTGCTATTCTTATTTTAGAACAAGGCACTTTTTCAATGTTCCACGGGGATGCGTCCCCCCCAAAAAACCCCGCGTTTCCTAGAGGGGGACGTCTCAGAGACTTGGGGACTTGGGGGAGACGTCCCCCCACCAGGCCACCACCAACGTGTGATGTCCCCTTCTAATTAAGCTCTTGGACATCAGTAGATTAGCCTATTATGTCGACCCTCGTAGGCTAATGGTTATGGATAGAGGGTCACTCGGACAGGCACTTGGTCGTCAAACTTCAGTGTTGATCTCCGGAGCATGGTGGCAGGGTGAATTGTGGCGTTTGGCATGATACTGGTGCTTAATTTAATGATATTCACCTTTTATTTCACCATCCTCGGCCTAGGGACCATGTGTTTTAATATGAAGGGGTCACTTTCTATTCATTATTAAAGTGAAAAATGTTATAACTTAAGTGAATAGTGTTCACTTTAATGAATAGTGTTTCCTTTGTAAATTTATAAAAGGCAAGAGAGAAATTCAAATTGCTTGATTAGATGATCATTTTGGCTTGAAGAAAACTTGGGAGTGAAGCTTGGAGGAAGAAGGAGGCTAAGGTTTCCTTATTTCTTGCAGTGGGTGAGCCTGGTGGGGCTTGGTTGTTCGTTTGGAGCTGCTTGAGGGTGTGAAACACCACCTTAAAGTTGCTGATCTGTTATTTTGCTGCTCTTTGGATATCTACGTTGCTGTTTGCAAGTTGTTCGAGCTTGGTTTTTGCGTGATTTGGGTTGCCGTTGCCTCCAATCTCGATTGTACAAGAGCTGTTCGCGTTTTGTGGTATTTTGGAGCTGTTTTGAAGAGCTACAGCCAACCGCACTTTTGTGAGGGTTTGTATCAGCCAAAGCAAAAGAAACGCCCTTCTTACAAGGCTGCAACTTCACCTAAAGGGGGCGCCTTTACCCTAGGAGGCTTCCTATTTCGGTTTTTGGTGGGAGAAATTCATCTTTGAAAAGAAATCAGCATTTCATTGGGCGTAGGTACTGTAGCAGAGCACTATTCACAGTGTTGTTTTTGCTGTAAGTTAAAATATGATCTATGAAATACTCGGCATCGAATCTAATATAAGTTATATATTGTAAGCGACCTTTATGTAATGAAGAAACTATATTTAGACATCGTGTTACACCCCGATTGTATAGCTACTATTGCATAGGGCAATTGAGTGTAATGTTTGAATCTTTGTGATGAATAAAACATATTTTTGTTATCAAAATGAATGAGTTATATTTAAATGATTGTCTCATCTGATTGATACTTCTATCAGTGTTATCCTTGATGAATGTTGCATGCATAGTATTGAATTGTGAATATTCTAACTTAAGATGTTTTGTATACTGTTGACGTTGTGAACAAGTAACTGCTGAGATTGTATGTCTATGGATGCAGGAACAGGAACTATTCCTCCAGGCGGAGGGGAGACATCACTCGGGAGAGGGGCTTGGTCGAGTAACCGGTAAAGTAAATCAATTGAGCATACACACACACACCTTAGACTGAGTAAATCAAGTCAGTTTTGTATGCGTATAGGGTAAGTCATCCATAGCTTGTATGTCTTACAGGTAGAGGTCTTGACTGCTTATGTGTGTGAAGTTTATCCTTTTGCTTGATTATGATCATCATGGTGGTATCATGTTTGGATGTGAATGTCGGAAGTAAGCATATAAACACATGTATAGTATATACATGTTTATAAGCGTATGTCTGATAATGTGGAATATTAAGTATTTGCCTGGAATTTATATATACACACATAGATATATATTTTGAAAGTACGCTGACTGGCTCGCAGAATATATATATAATCGACACTTATATATGTATATGTATATTTATATTTATTAAATATATTTATATATGCAATTATATATAATATTATTATAGTTATATTAAGATATATAAATATATTAAATACTCGGGTATTTTAATATTTATATGTTTAATATTTAAAAGAACTATAATAATATTAATATATTAAAATATGTAAATATATCTAGATAAATATTCTAAAACTCTTAGTGTAAAATTAAAAGATTTAATTCTTTTAATTTGAGTTAATATTATAAAATGAATTTATGGAGATATAAATATAATGTTTTAATTTATATTTTAAAATGAGTTTGCCTTGGAAATAATTAAAATTGACTTATATAGTCATTTGGTAATAAAATGCGTTTACTGTGAGTAATAAAAGTATTTCGATTTCCATAGACTATTGGAGAAATACGTTGGAAACATCTTGAGAAATTTAAATGATAAAGACTATAGTCTTTTTAAAAGATTTAAATCTAAAAGCATTTTAAAACCTTGCTTTGCTGAAACGCGAATGGGGAAATGGCCGAAATTTTTAAACAAAAATGAGAAAAACGTGGTTGCAAACTCACGCCCAGGAGACCAGGTCGCGGTTTGCTATGCCATCCGCCATTTGGGGAATACATGAGGAGGGCTGAATGAGAGCCAGGTGGGGCGCCATTTACCTTTGACGTTTTCCTTCTGAGATTAAGCCGCCATTTTTGGACGCCCTGGCTGTAGGTGGCTATCATTTGAATTTCACCATGTGAGAGTGGAAACATTCTTCAGGAATGAGGTCAAATCATCTCTTATTTTGCTGAGTATTTTGCTAAATGTTTTCCATTGCATATTTTGACAATGTCAATGAGAGAGGTGTCAATTCTCATGCCTACAATATAGTAAGCATGAGAATTCGAAACCTATATAAGAGGTTGCTCTCATTGTCATTTACACCAATTGCTATCTACACTTGCAAATTACGAATTTCTTTTTAGAGAGCTGCAATCTATCATTGTTGTTGCTGAGAGCTATATTCTATCATTGCTGTTTTGTATTGTTGAGAACCATATTCTATCATTGTAGTGATTGTATTGTTGAGAGCCATATTCTATCTTTGCTGTGATTGTATTGTTGAGAGCCATATTCCATCATTGCTGTATTGCATTTACCTAAGAGTCATACTCTACTCATGCTGTGAAAAGTATCTGGGAAAGATTGAGAAGGACTGTGAAGGAAGAGCAGAAGCTACTGATTGAACTCATTTCGCAGCAAGGGAAACAGGCATGAGAAATGTCTTTTAATACTTTTTTCATTTGAATTAAAATGAGTTTACTTGCTTAGATTATTCTTTGCATTATGTTATGAAGTAGGAAAGGAAAGTGCTAGAAAGATTCTGTTTTCCATGGAATTATGTTAAATGGAATAGCCTAACTTCATAGGGAAGTTTGTTGGAATGAAAGAACTTGTTTTATAGTGAAAGCATGCTAAATTGGGAATAGCTCAATTCCATTAGAAAAGGCTTATTAAATTGGGTATAGCTCATTTTATAGTGAAAGCATGTTAAATTGGAAAGAGTTTAATTTCATAAAAAGAGCTTGTTGAAAAGAGATAGCTTAAATTCATAGGAAAAGCTTGTTAAAAGAATAGCATGAAAGGGAAATGTTTGAATACCTTTTAATAGAAGTTATATTATGAATTGTATTACTTGAATACTGCTTGAACTCCTTATATAAAGGAAAAAGGAACTAGTTATTAAATACTAGGTCGAGGGTGGAACCAGTACCAAGGTAGTCTAAAGCTTTAAAGTTAAATAGGTTAACTAGGGAAAGCTATGTACTCCACGGATAAAGGATTCCGTGTTAGGAGATACCAGAGGGACCCTTGTTGACTGTATTCCAATTCCTGATTAAGTAGTTTATTTGAAGGTAGGTTGTCTGAAACAGGATATACCTCCCTTATGTAACTACCAAAGGTAGGTTGTCTAAAACAAGATATACCTCCCTTATGTAGCTATTGAAATAGAATGTCTAGAGGTAGGTAATCTGAAACAGGATATACCTATCTTGTGTAAACCTCTTAGAAAAATGTTGTAGGTTAGTCTGGGATAAAAGATTATCCAAAAGTAAAGGACGATACCTATGCGTAGTGTAAGATAGTCTTAAATCAAATTGGCCCTGGATAGTGTATATGATAGATGACCTTCATTTGAAGTACTGAATGTGAATACTTTGGCCAAAGTAGTGGAAGGTACGACATCCACTTAGATGTGAGATAGTTGAGACTACACTGTCAGTTCATTGTGATCCATCATGCTAGTTCGGGATTGTGAAATAGCAAGTTCTAGATGTATAGGACACATCACTATGCTCAGTTGGGTTGTTGTAGCCGGTTACTTTACCAATCTCTTCGTTCAAAGGGAGGGCCATCTATTGAATGATAGATGTGCGGGGGACCGCATTAACAGCCCATGGTTGGCGGAAAAGCGCCTGAGTGATGTTTCTCCTCCACAACAGGCGACAGATACACCAAGATTTGAAAGGAAGGAATCCTGGACCATCTTACTACTATTTGTGCAAAAAGCTTACGAGCTATGTATGTAATTGTTTTACTTTTGTACTTTGATTCATAATTGCAATGGAAATGGAATCCATATGGAAATATATATCCTAACTGGCATGCATTTATCAATAAAGAAAGGAAGAATTTTATTGCAATGTCTTTGTTACTTGCTACATTTATATGTTTGAAGTGAAATGTTAGAAAAATTTTAATTACCCAGTTTGGGGGTCGTTACACATCGAAATGAGCAATGTACTCGAGTTGTTTCAGTAGCTTAGTTATTTGAGTTTCCTTTATGCATATGCTTCTTAGTTCTTTCCTAGTTTTTTTACTAGCAAAAACTCAAACACATGAAAAGAGAAATACAAACCTATCAAAATCAGATCTACAAGTTCAGTGAAAATATTATCAAGGGAGTGCGATACATCACACAACGCCACCATCCCACCACTAGAGTCGCTGTCTCCAAGATGCTGATAGGACTTTGAGGACGTTGGGGTGTCCTCGAGACGTCTAGGGGACTCTTAGTTGTCTCCAAGATGTATAATTCTTATACTTATACATCTTTTTATAAATTTTTTTTCAAGTACTATATGTATTTCAACACCCTATTGCCCCCTTGCCACCGTCCCCCCATGTCATTCCCAAACTTAGGCTCCCCGTCCCCACGTCTCGGAAACACATCCCCTGTCGTCCCCCCGTCTCCGTCCCCAAAACCCTGTGGAACACTGCACTTTTTTGCTTTAATCTTTTATTTTTTCTCCTAGCCTACGTGCACCACAAAGATAGGGATATTCATTCTGAAACCCTATAGTTCTCTTTTTTAATAAAAACGATCTAAGGCACACAACTGAAATAAGAGATAGAGACAACAGACAAATTGCATATTTTAGTTTTGAACTAGTGCAGTGTAATTCTTTTCAGTTCTAATAAAAAGATATATGCAGTTTTGAGAGTTCAGATTTGTGCATGTTTGCTTTCATATTTTCAACAGTGTGTGTGTGGTTGCATGCTAAGATCTTCTGTTTGATTGAAGTTTTGTGAGTATCTGTTTTCATATTTACAGCAGTCAGTGTTTGTAGATTGTTATGCTCAGGTCTGCTGTTCTGATTGGAGTTTTCATTTGAAATTACTTTGGTGCAGAATATGCTTACCATGGCCCAAAAATTTAGCATCTATTTCATTTCCACCTCAAAATGGAGTTGTGGATAGTAAGAGTAGATCTTGAAAACTGCTATATGGATGTTGCAAAATACTATATACTGTCGAGGATTCTGGATGAAACTTCATTACATTTTTTTCCCTAGTGAGAAGATCTCATAAAAAACTATGCACTGGTAAAATCAACTAAATATAACTATTAGATTACCAAAAATTATTTGATAGAGGTAATAACCAATGCAACTATTTTTCAAAGGATAGCCTATCATTTCAACCAGCATATCCCAATTTGCACCTTTTAAGGATAATATGACAGGAAAGCATCAGCTGTATACTCAAGGGTGTCCTTTATTGAGAATAATTCTACCAACAAGTAATTATAAGATGCTTGATGACAATACTGTCAGATGTGTTGGAAGGTTACAGTTTGTGCAGATAGACTATAATTCTGCCAAGATTGAACTGCTTATCAGTATGTCTTTGTATCCTTAATAAACATTCCAGTGTGATAAGTCAATAGGACTGGACCTCACGAAAGTATGCAAAATGGACGTCAATATAAGGTGGTATCCTTTCTAGATTCAAAATATTGTGTTAGTATGTGATGACATGAGCTGTACAAATTTGACAGCAAACCGAACTTTTATGCCATGAAATTGCTTTTATGGCACCATTTTATTTACATGAAGGTCCATGAAGTCAAGGTGAAACTGTATTTCTGAGATAAATGTGTTTGAGTTTACAAAAAAGTCTAATGTAACAGAATGGTAGGGCTATGAAATATCATTGGATTTTCGATAGAGGATTCTTGTGGGGTTTTGTTTTATCCAAGGTTACCCCAAGTTTCTAGGATGGGGACGACAGGGGACGGTGGGACGAGTCCCCAAGTTTCCGATTTTTGAGGCCAAAATTAGGGATGGCAGGGGACAGCTATATAAAAATATAGGGAAAATTATAAAAATATAGGGAAATTTTAAATATTCATATGATAACATGGATAAGGCATGCATAATACACATTATAGAACACTAACATATAACATTTGTGTCCAACATTATGCCAATACTCAATACGCATTCAAAATTAACATACACGAATCATGAAACAACCTCCAAGTTATAATTTATAAACTTATATCAAAATGCCCAAAGGCTACATTGCTGCCATATAGTTTTCAAGTTTGCTATGAAAATCAAAATACAATGTCAATAATGAATGCAAAATAAACAAAGTCAAAGAGCACTGCTGCCCCTAATCATCCCTCATAACCGCATCAAAATCAGAGTCATCCTCTGAGTCACTACCATTGTGATGCTCCTCCTCAACCAATGGAACCCCAACCAAACCCTCAGCTGTCTCCTCCTCATCTATCTGGGCCACGTCCTCGGGATCAATATCCCACCGTAGAGCTGGAGTCTGTTGATACTCTGGAGTCTGTCGATCCTGAAGCCGAAGAGCACTATGAACGGCCACTAGCTTCTCCGCTTGTCTAGAGGTAAGTCTATTCCTCTTGAGGGAGTGGATAAAGTTATACGTGGACCAATTCCTCTCTGCAGTAGAGGAACTAGCAACCTGTATAAGAAGGCGAGTAGCAAGTGTCTTCAACTACGGTGTATCCCTCCCATGATAGGTCCACCATCCAATAGGGTTCGATTGAGCTAATATAGCTCTATCCAACCTCACTTGTGGTTTACTCAAGTTTGGGCCCGTAAGATTTGCAAAGTCTAGGAATTGTGACTGAACTAGTGAAGCTTGCTCTACTGGATAAATATTTTCAATGGCCCATGTGAACCCATCTAAAACCTCACTATCATCACATGGAGGCACCCTATCAGGCCTTGGTGCATACCATTTTGGATTTAGAGCAAAGGCAGCCATGTGAAGCGGAGTGTTCATTATATTCCACCTTCGAGTCACAATGGGCCCAATGTGTTGCTCATATAAATCCAAAGTGGGGTCCTTTGCTGAAATAACTTGCTTGATCTTCCCAAGCATACTGTCAAATGTCTCATAAATCTCTCTACGACTAGGAGAGTCTGTATCAGCATATCTGATGACATCTACAATAGGGGAGATGAAGGAGCAAATATATCTGCAAAATGCAAACAAAAAGTTCAAAATAATTAGTTGACAAGCTAATTGACATGTTAGAAACTTCAAAAGTTGGAACATTGGACAATAAAATTAAAATACTAAAATCAGAAATTTAATATGAAAATCAGCCATCTAATGTCTTACCTCACATTGGCCTACCAATCGTCATCGAGGATCTTTTGTTTTACATTTTTTCCTTCAGTAGAACTTGCATTAGGCCATCTAGCCCACTTTGCATTGACCATCATTGCTTGTAGAGGTTCATACACCTCTACCATCCTCTCTAACAAGATGAAGTATGTGGCATATCTACATTCAATGTTCATTCATTGATTCAATGATTCATTAAAAAAAAAAAATTTAAAACAAAATCAGATTATGAATACAAATTGAAAGTGAAACAAAATGAAGTGAGTGGCATACCTTGTCTCAACAGGTTTGAGAAATTCCTTATTTGAAAATGTTCTAAAGAGAGCAAGTGAGGTGTGGTGATTGCAAATAAACATTTGAATATCTCTAGCTTCTGCCACTATTTTTTTCACCCAATCCAACTTCCCTATGTCTTTCAATGCATTCTTCAATGCATGAACACAACACGGGGTCCAAAATATGTGCCTCTACTTACCCTCCACCATCAACCCAACCGATTTGCACACACGTGCAGAATCTGTGACAGCCCCTTCTTAGTGAGGCATAATATTGTCCACAATTATGTCATTGTTTTGCAAGTACTATCAATCTCAGTTCAACTCCTTTACTTGTTAACTCTTAGTATGTGTTTATTGATGTTATCCTGTCCTGGTATTTGGGTTCAAAGCTTAAGACCATGAACTCCATGATAGTATGGATAGGCCAATTCAAAATGTAGAAGAGTTTATTGCCAGACCAATAAGGTCAATTGAAGAATTCACTTAATAATAGTGTAGTAAGAACCACAATGAACAATCAATTTGGAAGTAATGTATTCAATAATATGATTCCATTTGTTGACTCAGAATTATTGTACAGGAATGTCAAATAAGTAGGAATCAACGAAAAATCTCCCAATACAATCTCAGTCGATGGCCTTTGCTCTGAATGTCTGAAATATGCGTTTGACTTCTTTAAAGCCTGTAGCTTTTGTATATTGGACCCTCTTGTCTAGCTCCTTCTGGTCGAATTTTGAGTTTATGCTCTTTCTTCTGTTTAGCGACTCTGGCAATAACTTATTATATCCCTTCTCTCCTGCGTGCTTGTGATATTGGCGATTTAGGGTCTAATCTTATAAGGATGCTAGTTCTAGCTAATTACCGAATCTTCCTTGGTTCGTTCTTACTTCCTCCCGTGGCTTGATTCTCCTCTGTAGATTGCGTCACTTCCTCCGCAGACAGTTTTTCCTTCCTTTTCTTTTCCCCTAGCATGTGACCTCCCTCTTATCCCCTCGTTGCTGGTCCCCCCATACCTGCACCAATAAGTGTCACTCCTGGAGATGCGTCGGCCTTTCATCTATTCACGTCCCTTCTTGAATGCGCAGATTTTAATGTTACTTTTCATAAATAGCAAATGAATTTTGTAAAGGTATGAACATTTAATTATATGTATGTGTCTATTAATATAAATAAATATAATCTAAATAATATATATATTCATTTATAAAATGTTGAAATATTAATATAAACAAATAACTAAATATTTTATATATCAATTAAGAGTGTTATAATATTGACTTAATATTCCATATGTCAAGATATGTTATACTTTTGATATATATAAATAAATAAATAACAAAATGTTTTATAGAATAATTGTAAAATATTATAATATTAATGTATAAAAATAAATAATTGAAGATTAAATAAAATGTTATAATATGAATATATATATACATTTACTTATGTCTAATTTATTCATTATTTATTTATTTTTGAATGTCTTAATTGAGAGAAGAAAAAGTGTGCTTATCTTGATTGCCTCTGTGTGATGGGGACATCATAGAATCGGTGATCACTTGCACCACATTTGCAGCCCCAACCTCCTCTATAACATATCTCAAAATGGAAAACTGGAATTCTGCATCCTTACATTTCCCCGAACAATCTACAACTCTAAGAAAATAAGAACCAGTAGGGCATGTGATTGACATTGATGAGTGGCCGACATCTACAATCAGTCCACCCATCCATCACTATAGAGCACCCCGTCCTCATCCATGTTTGCCTCATCTCCTCCATTAACACATTAACTTTGGAGTACTCTTTGTCTAGGAGGGTGGTGCATAGCTTATGATCTCCAAGGGGTATGAATGAAGGACCAACTGTGGCAATTTCTCTCACCATTTGTTTAAAATAAGAGGAACGAGCCACATGAAATGGAATGGCATGTGCAAAAAATAATTTGGAAATGGCGGATTCAGTGCTCTCTCATGCTTGGTTATTAAACAGGGACTCAACTGAGGTTGCCTTTTCACTACCACTGCCACTCACCTTCCTCTTTGCTCTTAAGAGAACTCCACTACTACCAACCGTGGAAGGACTAGGAGTAGGCATGGATGATTGTGCACTTGGGAAAGAAGGAGACCCACCTTGAACCCCACCATCACTCTTTATTTGAATTTTTTGGCATTCTAAAAATAGGTCATCTGTCAATGAAGGACACACTCTAACTCCATGGCCCACCTCACCCAAAAAATGAGACCTAATTCTTGTGTAGCTGCCCCTAAAGTCTTTTTCACAAATATGGCAAAACCAAACCCTACTCCCCCCTGAATTTTTTTGTCTTTCACCCACGGGTGTAACATATCGAAGGAATGGTTTTTTTGGGTTTAATGGGTGTCTTGCATAGTCTTCCATAGTTTTGGTATTGGTTGATGAAGGATGGCATTGGATTGGGGTTCTTTCACTTCTTTGCTCTCTAGTTCTACTACCACCCCCACCACTTTGCCTTCTAATTTGCATTTCAACTTCACTATCACTTCCATTCTCACTGCTGCTCATGTTTTTTGTTTTTAGAATGCAAGTTTAAACTGAAAATGCAAAAAAATAAAAAAAATCAGACAATGTATGCTTCACATTTTGCAAAAAAATGAAAAAAAAAAAATAGGGAAAGAAAATGCATACCTCTTTAGTGGATTTGCACTCCCTTCAACACTATTTCAACCTCCTCTCCTCCTTCAAGCTGCTGCTCCTTCTCCTTCAATGGCTGCAACTTCTTTTGCTCTCAAACCCTTGGCTGCTCAAACAAACAAAATGCACATAATGAGGTTAGAGAGGCCCTTTTTCTTTCATAAGAGAGTCAAAATCCATGGGGCCCACACATGCCACGTAGGTTGGGCCAATTTTTTTAAAATTTATGATATTTTTTATAACTTTGAAGTGACTAAAGCATAGGGGAAGGCCAACCTTCCCTTGGATGGTCGAGGGATGGCTCAGTCGTCCCCTGGCCGTCCTCGGGGACGGTCAGCCATCCCTCTTCCAGTCAACGCCGTCCCCCCATCCCCGGTATGTTTCCTGGGTTTTCTGGAAAAAGAGGGACGGTCCCCTGCCATCCCCTGGTACCCGGGACGTCCCGAGAACGGGTACGGGGCATTTGGGGGGGGCGGCGGGGAGGACGTGTCCTCGGGTTTGCCTGGTTTTATCTCTTCAGATCTCTTAATTGGCAGCATTTATATTTCTAGGTGTGAGTCTAAATGAGGAATCTATTTATTTGGAAAGATGTACATTTTGTAGGATGATTTTAATTTATTTTGTTGTTGGAATATAATACTTGTTTTCCTTGTTTTATACAATACATTTTCAAGGATTAGAGTAAAATAAGTGTAGAATATTGGTACCTATACAGGAGTCATAGTCAACGAGTCAGGCCATTGCTTCTTTTACCAACTTATTTTAAAAATCTCTGTGTTGTCTGGTCTGGTTGCTTATAATTGGAAATTTGGGCAAAACTCTGGTTGTTACTTATTGTATTAAAGTTTATTACTGTATATCATAAAAATACATAGTAATTTCATTATTGCAATTCATTAATGCTTTTCCAATTCTATTCTTCTATGTGATTTCATTTGAGCCCTTTAAAGAATATTTTGTTTCTGGTTCTGGTATTGTACCAATGCCTCCAACACTGGCATTCAATAATGAAAAGAGCATGAAAGTGAATGTAGATAGTGAAATACTATTTATCCAGAAGAATATTAAGGGAGATCCTATGGAGTTTGGACTATTTGAGTCCTTATACCCTTGAAATTTGGAAATCAATAGAAATGGTGAAATATGGGATTAATCTGGTTGGAAAACTTGACTCGAAAAAAAACTCACCAAGCCCAAAATTGACGAGTCAACAAAAACTCAGAGAAAACTCCGCAAAAAACTCGGCAAATTTTTCAATTTTTTTTTGTGTTTTTCACATTTTTTATGTATTTGGCGAGTCTTTTGTTCAGACTCGCGAGTTTTTGGCAAAAGATCACCAAAAACTTGGTGAGTTTTCAGAAAAGACTCGGCAAGTAAAAGTCATAAAGATTGGCAGGGCAAAAAATCTTGCGGGTTTTTCAAGACTCGCTGAAAACTCGACGAGTTTGCCAACTATGAATTTTGGTGCTTCTCTATGCTGTCTGGTCTGGTTGTTGATAATTGCAAATGTCAGTAACTGATTGCATATTGATTAAAAAGTTCATTTATTTATATCACTAATAGTACAATTATTTTCAGTACAATTTGTTCATTATTTCTAAGGCTTATCAATGATTTTGATGCATTTCATTTAAGCTTCAAAGAATATTTTATTCCTGGTTTTGCTATTAGGCCAATACTTGAACACAAACATTAAACATCAAAGAACCTTAAAGTGGTATGAATGATGAAAACTATTATCCAAAAGAATGCCGTGGGAGACCCTTTGTACAATTTGAGCACTTGATATATTTAGAAGTTTGGCAATTGATAGAAATGGTGAACTATGGTCAAAACTGAATTGGCAAGTTTATTTGATCAGTAAATTAACTTGAATTCTAACAAAGCTGAAAGATTTTGAGTTGTTTATCAAGTTTGAAGATCACATGCTCTTGTGAATGAATTAGTAGACTTTTATGCCTTGCAGGTGGATGATTTTTGTGAGACAACTTATTTAATTTCAAAGATCTAAAGTTGGAGCTTATGAGATCAAGGCAAGGTATAAGTTTCAATCTTTCATCTTAAAGCGGAAGGCATCTTCCTCAATTTTGGGAAGTCCAAGGCAACACTGAACATGGTAACAAACTGGCATTAAGTGCTTACCCTTGTTGTGGACAGATTGGGAGCTCAATGGTTGGGATGATAGTTTGAGAGTGGCTATATGGTGAACCATGGGTCAGAAGAGAAGTTACCTCTTCAGTGCGGATCACTGTGTCACATCCCTGTAAAAGAAGACCTTTCGTGTGAACATTGGGTTGATAATAAAATAAGTAAATAAAATAACATGTCAGTCAAAAGCATGGGGAGACCAATATGGATGAAGGTATGGGCATTGTGTGGTCAAAGAAAATAATAAATTGAGGAGACAAACACCAGTAAATAAGAATGGCATAGCATGCAGGAAGGGGGCATGGGTCAAACGAAGGGGCATCCATGCAATTAAGAGGCATGGCATCCCAATTCAAGAGCCTTCTAGATGGCAGGCTACGGGAAAAAAAGAGGCAAAAAGGCAGAATTTAAATTATCATGACCTCCTTAGTTTCCCATTCAAATTCGAGGTGGGAGAGTAGAGAGAGAGAGAGAGAGCTCAAACAAATTTGGTCAAAAAGTGTAGAGAGAGAAAGTGGAAGTGGAGATGTAACGACTCCATCCTTGGGTAATTAAAATTTTTCCACTTTTCACTTCAAACATATAAATGTAACAAGTAACAAAGACATTGCAATAAAATTCTTCCTTTCTTTATTGATAAATGCATGCCAGTTACAATATATATTTCCATATGGATTCCATTTCCATTGCAAATATGAATCAGAGTACAAAAGTAAAACAATTACATACATAGCTCGTAAGCTTTTGCACAAATAGTAGTAAGACGGTCTAGGTTCCTTTCCTTTCAAATCTTGGTGTATCTGTCGCTTGCGGTGGAGGAGAAACATCATTCAGATGCTTTTTCGCCAACCACGGACTGTTAATGCGGTCCCCCGCACATCTATCATTCGGTAGATGGCCCTCCCTTCAAACGAAGAGATTGGTAAAGTAACCGACTACGACAACCCAACTGAGCATAGTGCTGTGTCCTATACATCTAGAACTTGCTATTTCACAATCCCGAACTAGCATGATAGATCACAATGAACTGACAGTGTAGTCTCAACTATCTCACATCTAAGTGGATGTTGTACCTTCCACTACTTTGGCCAAAGTATTCACATTCAGTACTTCGAATGAAGGTCATCTATCATATACACTACTCAGGGCCGATTTGACTTAAGGCTATCTTACACTATGCATAGGCTAAGTCCTTCACTGGAATGTCTATCATCCCAGACTATCCTACTTCAATCTAATTCAAGACAACAAATATAAGTTCAAGTGTTTCATTGGATTATCAATCATCCTAGACCAACCTATGACATTCTAAATTACTAGAAATAATCCAGCTTTGACAAATAATTCATTCTTTCTCTCCTATTACGAAAATCTTTATCCTAGGAGTTCCTTAGCCTATCCAGTTAATCTAAAACTCTAAGCTGCTTGAATATACTTGACTACTGTCCTTATTTCGTTCCTAGAATATAGTAACTCTTTTACCCTTATTCTCCATATACGAAGATCATACACAACATGCAATATTAATTCAAAATGCATATAAATCCTTCCCTTTCCCTATTATGAAAATAAGTAAACTATTCTTTGAAGTTCTTTACTCATATAATCCCTTTTGCACAAACCCTTAATCATTGAATCCCTTACACATTTTCTCTTTCAATGCATTGCTTTAAATATTCATCAAAATAGTTCTTTCCTACTAGAGCTAATTGAAAGCAGCAATCACAAGACCAAAAAGGAAACAGCACTTTCCTTTCCTACTTCATAACATAATGTAAAGCATAATCTAAGCAAGTAAACTCATTTTAATTCAAATGGCAGAAGTATTAAAAAGACATTTTCTCATGCCTGTTTCTTGGCTGTAGACGATTCCAGACAGCAGCTACTTCTCCTCCTTTGTTAGTGTCACTCCTCTCAAACAATGCTTATTCAACAATGACACACTAAGGCTTTCAACCAATGCAGTTTAGTAATGAAAGAGTATGATTATCTTATAATTGCTTCCACAGCAATAAAAGACCGTTCACAAAATGCTTCAATGCTTATTCAGCAATGACAGGGAATAGCTCTCAAAATGCTGCTACAAAATTGTCAAATTATGTCTCTCAAACAAATGTAATGATAGATAGGAAATTCGTGAGAATACTGTAAAGACAAAATGCAACTCTCACAAAAGAAAATTCGGAATTCCAAAAGTGTGTTTTACTGAATGAACTGGGCGGTCTATTTATAGAGCCCTCAGCCCAACAATTTCCACTCTCGCAGGCATGTAATATGACAGAACTACTATGTGAATTTTTTAAACTGAAATGTGGCGAATTTCCTTACTTACTCATAGCTTCAAGAGGTGATTCGACTTTAGGCGTCTCCCAAAAATGGCGCATTTTATGAACAATGGCGGGTTATTCACAGATGAAAATGTCAATGAAATAAACACAGCCAACTGGCCCTATTTCTCCCACACGTTTCCAGCATGGTGGCACATTAGCAATCGCGACCAGGTCCAAGGCGTGAGAGATTTGCGGGGTTCTTCTTCCACCATTTTCCATATTTCAGCCTTTGCACAGTTTGCATTTTTCCTCATGGAGGAAATCCGCGATTTTTAAAGTTTCAAAATGCTTTTAGATTTAAATTTTTTCAAAAGACTATAGTTTCCTTCTTAAATTTCCCAAGATATTTCCAACGTATTTTTCCAATAGTCCATGGAAATCGAAATACTTTTATTACTCATGGTAAATGCATTTTATTACCAAATGACTATATAAGTCAATTTTAATTATTTTCAAGGCAAAGTCATTTTAAAATATAAATTAAAACATTATATTTATATCTCCATAAATTCATTTTATAATATTAACTCTAATTAAAAGAATTAAATCTTTTAATTTTACACTAAGAGTTCTAAAATATTTATCTAGATATATTTACATATTTTAATATATTAATATTATTATAGTTCTTTTAAATATTAAACATATAAATATTAAAATACCCGAGTATTTAATATATTTATATATCTTAATATAACTATAATAATATTATATATAATTGCATATATAAATATATTTAATAAATATAAATATACATATACATATATAATTGTCGATTATATATATATTCTGTGAGCCAGTCAGCGTACTTTCAAAATATATATCTATGTGTATGTATATATAAATTCCAGGCAAATATTTAATATTCCACATTCAAGGTTCACAAAACAGTAAGTCAATCAAGTAACACCACTCATAAATCATAAAAATGTAATCCAAAACTCCTAAGCCTAAGGATGACTTATTAGGACAACTCAAACTGACTCAGTTCCCAAAACCCTCAGTGAAGTGTGTGTATCTCAACTTGATCAACTTTACCAATTACTCGACCAAGCCCCTCTCCTGAGTGATGTCTCCCCTCTGCCTAGAGGAATAGTTCCTTTTTCTGCATCCATTGGCACAAAACCACGACAGTTACTTGTTCACAACATTTGCAGTATATAAATCAACAAAATTCATTGAAATAACATCAAATGAAACAATGTTAAATGACCTAACATACACATTGATAACAAGGTGCAAGCATCTCCAAATTTCGTATTACATTCATTTCTACCTTTTACATCACTAGTAAATAGTAACCTCATAATTCGGGATGTAACAGGAGAATAGGGTGTGAAACATAGAAAACAAAATAAAGGTAGGGGACTGGTGAATGGAGGAGTTGAAAGGGATGGGAAAAAGAACAGAAAGAAAATGGAGAATGATGATGTGCAGGGAAAAGAGGTGAGCAACAACCTTAAAAATGTGAGTTGGGCAGTTTAAGGCATAAATAGAGTGTAATGTCCCCAATTTTGAGTCAGCATATAACTAAATAATTAATTTTTAAGTTGTCAAGGAAAATGTCAAAATATAAAGACAACTTAAATTAATTATTGGTGCAAAAGTAACTTTAGTTGTGATTTAAAAAAAATAAAAATTAAAGTTACTTTTGAGAGAATTCTAAAAATGAATTAAATTAAAAGTGAAAAGGAAACAAAGAGATTCAAGAAGGAAAGAGGAGAAGAATAAGAGTTTGTAGGAGGATTGTGCAAGCATGATGGATTTGATTTTGGAGAACTGGTTTTTGGTTGGTCGAAAAAGGTTCACCACATCCTTTTGGAGGACGGAAACCCTCTAAGAGAAGATTAATTTCGGTAGTGAAACTATCTACCTTGGCTGATAGATGGAGAAATCGTCCAGGTTTCTCGCTTGGTTTTAAATGATAGTTTGATGATTTTTTTGTGTCGAGTTTAAGAGTCTTTTTTAATTTCAGATGTTATTACGACATGTACAGAGTTTCAATATTAAAATGATTTTTTCTTGGAGAAATTGAGAGCCATGCTATTAGTAGTTTGATAAATTGAAACTATTGAACCCGTTTTCATATTTTTGTGTATTTTCGTACCATAGCAAAATAATGATCCTACTATACGGGCTTGGAAGTGGTGATCAAGTAGATGCAGAGGCATTAAAGTCTGGTGAAGTTAAAACAGTGGACATTGCAACATCACACATCTTCAATATCGCAATATAATACCAATTATTATAAGTGTTAATGTCTATCATTTGAAGATCGATAGTTATTGTTATTGGTGATTATCTCAGTCCCTTTCGATATTGAAGATTGAATGTGTGTGCAATGCATCATTTCCTTATTTCATATCACTGTACATTGAGCTAGGAGTTGCCTAAGATTAATTTAGTCAAGTTCCTTTGGACATGTAGTCTGATTTTAAGGAATTAAAGCTAGTGAAAATAATGCTTTAAAATGAAGCAATGTGAGAGAGACTTTAAAAGAATCAATTTTAATTGATCGAAGATCATAAGTAAAATTGGAGTTTCCATTGAGCAAGGAAATGTTGCATACAATTCGATAGACATGAATATCACAACTAGTGTAAGCCGACGTATGTAGTCGGTCTTAGCGTAGTCGGTCGGTTGTTTTGTCAATAAAACATTAGTCGTAGCGGGAATAAGTAAGTATGGTTAATGGCATGTAACTAAGTCATGATTAGTTATGGTTATGAAGCAGCACGACGGTTGGTTGCTCAACCACCGCCGAATGCTATATGTACTGGGATCATGTAGTCGGATGGGAGTTATGTGTGGAATTAATAATACTATGACAGTCAGATTGTATATGTTGATACTTGCAATGAATGGATAGAAGTGTTCATGATTCAACCTTATTATATTATTCTATCTATGTATTGCATATGATTCAGTTTACTTCCTGTGTATGTAGTACGTTGATATAAAACACTCCGCAAGGTAAACAACTAGCATATGATTAACTTCAAGTTGAATGTGAATTCTTCAACAAGCATGGTGTGCATAATTGTTGATAAGAGTTTAATATAGCCGAGTAAGCCCTGGGAGAGTAACAAGAGATGTCGTTGCAACTTCAGGTTGTAAAGAAAGAAAACAAAAGATAAGAAATGTAACGCCATATCATTTCCTCCTATGATGCACATTGTACATGCCAAGTTAGTTTGGAAAGAGGACGTGGAATACAAACAGGTCGTAGGAAATCATAAGGAAAGGATGTTGCACCTCTTATCATGGTGTACAAAAAATTGTATGCATATGTGTGTGGCGTGGAGGTATATTGTGAATATTACGGGTTTAAAAAGCTAGTGACTCAGATAAATATTCAGTGGTGATATTAGTTTCTTTAAAAAAGTCGATATCTATAACTCCGGGTAGTCCATACGAGGGAGGCTTGAGAAAATTGAACCGTCGCATTTATTCAAGGTAATTAATAATGGACATTTGTGGAAGGGATACATGCAGTTGAATACAAGTCTCAAATATGAATTGAAGGAGCTGATATATTATAGTTCATGGGATTATTGAGTAGACATCTCAATCATAAGTCACCGCCCATGCTAGCAGACAACCACCTTACAAGGCAGTCAAGATAAGTCTAAGGTGGGATGGATTAATTAAATTATCATCTTAGTGTTTCCATTGTAAAAGAACAGTCGACTCCACATTTGACATAGCTTGTATTTTGCAATTATTGGGGAGATTGTAATTGAATCACCAAGTTAATGAATCACCACACTAATTAAGGAGTCAGATATCTCCTAGTAGCTGCCCAAGTAAAGGGGATCAGGTCAGTTTAAAATTTATTAGAGGGATTATAATGACCAAGGCGTGTGGTGGTAATTAGGCCTAGCAAAGGCATCGTAACACCTCCTTGTTAGTTTTTGGCAACATGGAATCTTTAGGGAGAGCCGTGACAATTTAGAGCAGCCAGGGAAAAAAGACGTAGCAAACCAAGGAGGATCATCGATTCAGCTTACAAGCCATAAGATATATATCAAATTGTTGAGAGGAGTTGTATATGAAGTCTTGAGGAGACTCATGCCATCATTAAGAGAATATTTACTGTTGATGACAGAGTTTTTGCTGCAAGCATTTCCAAAACACTAATCGGGTCAGAATGTTTTTTAATTTTGTTCTTAGCTGGCTGTGAAAGTCCACTATATGGGGAAAGGTTCAAAATCAATGTTGATGAGCAAATTATTTTTGATTGTACAGCTTAAGTTATATTAATGAGTATCTGAATATTGGAATCCTTGCATAAAATAATCCAATACTTTACACTGTTCACCATGTATGATGTTATTTGTTAAATGTGTGGGAAAGCCATATTATGACTGTTTGCTCCAGTTAATCTTCCATCTGTTGAAACAAACTGAAAATACACTTTTGAGCAGTGGAAGGGTAACTATTTGAATGAAATGACTGGGCACTTGGAGTTGTGAAAAAAAAATGTAAAGCAACTTAGGGCAAGCTATTATAGTGGTATCAAAGCAGTAGATTCTGCCATCCAGTGGATTCTAGTGCGAAATGTTCATAGCAGATATTTTTTGATCAGTTAGTGGATTCCAGCTGCTTGTTTGCTCATTTTTTTAGTTAGTGTCCAACTTTCATCTTCCTTTGAAGTTTAGTATGTTAGGCGATTCAATAGAGATAATGAATTCCATGTAGGAAATTATGTCAAAAATGATGCAAAGCTTCAAAAAATATGATAAGGCTTTAACGAAATTATTAGAGCATTCAAAAGAGATAGACTCTCTCATTGCAGATGAAGAGAAAACAAAAACTAAAGGAAATGAATCTTTCAATACAAGGAAAAACAAAATCAATAAGAAAAAGCTTAGAAGGCAAAAACTTTGTTCTTTGTGCAAGGACCTTGGGAACCTAATCATCATTACACAGGTAAAACGGTGAAGAGTGTCATGTCCCCAAAATTACGACACTAAAAACTCTACCCTTGAAATATAAACAAATAAATTGCATATTAAAAATATTATTATAGTTATATTTATCAAATATAATGTTGTAAATATTAAAATATGAATACTAATAATACTAGAATATATATATATAAAATAATAATAATAACTATTTTAAGAATCGTATAATATAAAATATAAAACAATAAGCATAAAATAATTATACTAAAATAAAATAAACATTGTAGCAATCAACAATTAAAATATTGGAGGGCAGAAATTTACAAAGGCTATGATTCCCTTCCTAATAAGGGAAACAACAATTAAACTAAGGATGAAGATTAATAAAGTAAAAATAAAAAAAAGACATGACTCTTAGTAAAGGTGTGGTTAATTGAAGAAGGAAGGGACGTATCCCTTAGCCAAGTGCAGGTATAAAATATTAGAAATTATCAAAGCAAGAGGGCATCGAATAGAAAATAGGAAGGAAAAGGAAGAGAGCAGCCAAATAAGACAAAACTTGTCTTACTCAAAAAGGAGATACTTGTCTTACTTACGTAAAAGGAAGAAAGACATCAATAAAAGGAAGCTTTGGAGATCGATGGCTGGATAGAGATAAGAAATGGTGGCTAGAAATAAGTAAACATGGTTGAGAATAAAGGAACTACTGCAGATTGTAAATGGAAATCAGTTGGAAATAATAATAATAATATATAATTATATATAAATTATAAAATCATATGTATATATATAGAGAGAGAGAGAGGGAGAGATGATATATGTATGATATAAGGTTGAAGGAGGCAAGTAGGGAATCAAAAAACATGGAGAGATACCACAACTCAGGTGATGTACTCACTTAACAATAATATTTAGCATATTTTGAATATAAGAAATATATATTGCTAATTTGATTATTGGTGTAATGCTTTCTTTAGTATTATCATGATGATAATGATGTTGATATTAACTTAAAGAATCAGTAATAAATGCAAATGTATTTGATTGCTAAAAGATTGTCTTCTGAGTGTTTGCAAGCCTACTAGGGTGGAAGGGCCTGAGAAAAGTGGTGCCTAAAAACCCCGCTTAACAATCTGCTACGACCATGGAGGGGTGGGGGTCCCACTTAACAATCCGCTGCGGCCATGGAGGGGTGGTAGGCTTGGAACCACTTATAAGCTCTGCTGGCTTCCCCCAGTAGGTTGAGTGTCTTCCGAGGTGATGGCACATGTAGAGAAAGGAGACCGTACAAGTGTTTCCTCTAAGCACGCCACTCCGAGATGTTCATGTCACTCGGGGCCAAGGGGTGGGTTGTCCTAATAGGATGCTTGTGCTCTTAGGCTTAGATGGATAGCTTTGGGTGGCTCTACCCATGCCACTCCTCATGTCTTTATTATTGATTTGTGATTATATTTATATTTGGATATCTAGATATTAATGCTAACAGATATATGTACATGTGGAAAAATTAAATGCAGACTTCAATCCAAGATTACTTAGTCAAAGAGAAAATTCATTTGAAAAAGAAGAAACCCTAAACCTGATCAACAAGCGAATTCTAGGGCAAAGTTGGGTAAGGGACATTACAAAGAGGTTTGAAGAAGAAAATACAATCATTGAAGAAGAGGTTGGAAAAGAGATACATGTAGCTGAAATTGTTCCTAATGTTTTTGAGGTTACAAAGATTAAGAATGGAGTTAGTTATTCAAGTATGTCCATCAAAAAAATGGGGTACATTGATCTTCATGATAGCATTGAGAATGAGCAATTTGTTGATCTGAGGTTCATTGAATCAACAAATGAGGAGTTTATAACAAAACATTCAAAAGAAGAAGGTACCTTGCCATGTGAGGAACAAATGGTTGAAAAGGAAATTATAATAGTAGAAGAAAATCCTTTTGAGTTTAGTGTTATACAAACTTTAGAATATGAATTGTGCAATGAGGATATGATAAAGGTAGCTGAATTTAAGAGCCATTATATTGAAGACAAATCGGAAATTTATTTACATGAAGTTGAGATTGATCATTTGCCCAATAAGTCATGTGATTTGAAGAAACAAATGAAAGTTACCAAGAATATGATTGTTGTAGCCCTTTCACGTTTTGATCATACACACAATGTCATTGAAGATCTCTTTTGGAAGGCTCAAATTGAGAGAAAAAAAAGGGTATTGAAAGAGGAACCTCTCTTGCAGAGTTATAGGTAATCAAAGAGAACTTAAGAACTTTGAAATCTGATTTCTTAAGTTCACTTTTGGATAAAGATTGTTCCATCAAACTTGTAGAAAACAATTTGGGTGCATTGAAAGAAAAGGAACAAGAATTAGATAAGCTCATTTTTTAGCTTACATCTACTAAAGAGTGTTTGGAGAGTACTCAAATGACTCTTCAAGAAACATGCCTTTAGTTAGCTGTTGCAAAATAGATTGAGGAACAAGAAATTGGGAAAGGTATTGGAGGAATCAAGCAATCAATAGATGAGTTTGATGAGCTTAATAGTGATTTTGATTTAGAAAAAACCTCCAAGTTGTCAAATACAGAGTTGGAACAACAAGATGATCAATTGGAACAAGTAAATATAAATTATTTTTAGTTTACTAATAATCCTCTTTTTGAGTGGGATGTAGATTCCACTTTTGATAATCCACTTTTTGTGTTAAAGGATGACAGTTTCTAATTCTAGTGATATGGTTGATGATGAGTTCAAGATATGGGATCTACGTCAAACTCAAGATCGTGTTTATGAACTTTCATGATTTGTTTTATAGATGGGCTTTAGGCAAAATTATAGATTTGAAGCTGTTGTCTGCTTCCCAATCAACCAACATAGGGATTTTATTACTTGCATTCAGATGGTTCGGTCATTTTTTGCAGTCATTAAGAGGAGCATTTATTAGTGGAAGTTTAATGATGATGACAATTTTACCATTAGGGAAGTTTCTTCAATCAATTTGTTGGTTTATGCCTTTTCAAAACTTAAGCTGTTGATTTATGCCTTTTCAGATGTTGCATTGACGTTTTTAGGTTTATGGGTATCTTGGTGTGCTCAAGGAAGCTATTTTGGCATTTGGAAATTGAATTTTTTTGAGATGCTATCAATTGGTTTCAGAGTTGATTCTATTGTTTCTAGTCTAATCAACAACTTATCAGGATTCTATCCTCATCATTTATGGAATTTCATGATGATTGTAAAGGAGAACCATTTTTTCCTGTTGATCAGAATGTTTGTCCTATTGCCTAGGATCATTTTGTAGTTGTGGTCCTTACTGAGGTGCCTTGGCAAAATAATTTTTATGATGCAGATTTTGGTTTTCAGAGGTATATTAGTTTGGGGTTAGAGGTTGATTATTTTGTAGGGTCACAGGAGATGTGAGCTCAGTTTTGGCATGATGAGCTGATAGTTTTTATCAGAGTGGCACAACAACAACTTGGTGGTCACTTCAAAAGATTGGTTTGGGATCTTGGAATCACAGATGGTTTCAGATTGTCTCAAATAGGTGGTTTTGTAGTTGTGTTGACATTGCTTGAGGACAAACAATATTTGGGAAGGGTGTACCGTAGTGTCCCAAACTTTGAGTCAGCATATAATTAAATAATTAATTTTTAAGTTGTCAAGAAAAAGGTCAAAATATAAAGACAACTTAAATTAATTATTGGTGCAAAAGTAACTTAATTTGTGAAAAAAAAAATTGAAGTTACTTTTGAGAGAATTCTAAAAAGGAATTAAATTAAAAGAAAAGGAAACAAAGAGAATTCAAGAAGGCAAGAGAGGAGAAGAATAAGAGTTTGCAGGAGGATTGTGCAAGCATGTTGGATTTGATTTTGGAGAATTGGTTTTTGGTTGGTTGAACAAGGTTCACTACATCCTTTTGGAGGACAAAAACCCTTTAAGAGAAGATTAGCTTCGGTAGTGAAACTATCTACCTTAGCTGATAGCTTGAGAAATCACTTAGGTTTCTCACTGGGTTTTAAATGATAGAGTTTTGATGAACTTTTTGTGTCAAGTTTAGGAGTTTTTTTAAAATTTCAGATGTTATCAAGACATGTACAGAGTTTCAATATTAAAATGATTTATTCCTCAAAAAATTGAGAGTTGTGCTATTAGTAGTTTGATAAATTGAAACTATTGAGCTCTTTTTCATATTTCTTTGTATTTCCATACCATAGCAAAATTGTGATCCTACCATACGAGCCTAGAAGTGGTGATCAAGTAGATGCAGGGGCATTAAAGTCTAGTGAAGTTAAAACAATGGAGATTGCAACATCACACATCTTCAATATCGCCATATAATACCAACTATTATAAGTGTTAATGTCTATCATATGAAGATTAATAGTTATTGTTATTGGTGATTATCTCAGTCCCTTTCAATATTGAAGATTGAATTTGTATGCAACACATCATTTCCTTATTTCATATCACCATACATTGAGTTAGGAGTTGCCTAAGATTAATTTAGTCAAGTTCCTTTGGACATTTAGTTTGATTTTGTGTAATTAAAGCTGGTGAAAATAAAGCTTTAAAAGGAAGCAGTGTGAGGGAGACTTTAAAAGAATCAATTTTAATTGATCGAAGATCATAAGTAAAATTGGAGTTGCCATTGAGCAAGGAAACATTGCATGCACTTCGAAAGACATGAATATCACCACCAGTATATGATTAATTTCTAGTTGAATGTGAATTCTTCAACAAGCATGGTGTGCATAATTGTTGATAAGAGTTTAATATAACCGAGTAAGCCTTGGGAGAGTAATAAGAGATGTCATTGCAACTTCAAGTTGTAACGAAAGCAAACGAAAGATATGAAATGTAATGCCATATCATTTCCTCCGATGGTGCATATTGTACATGCCAAGTCAGTTTAGAAAAAGGATGTGGAATACAAACAGGTCGTAGGAAATCATAAGGAAAGGATGTTGCACCTCCTATCATGGTGTCCAAACAACTGTATACTATATGTGTGTGGCGTGGACATATATTATGAAAATTAAGGGTTTAAAAAGGTAGTGACTCAAATTAATATTCAGTGGTGATATTAGTTTCTTTTAAAAAATCGATATCTATAATTCTGGGTAGGCCATATGAAGGAGGCTTGAGAAAATTGAACCGTAACATGTATTCAATGCAATTAATAATGGACATTTGTGGAAGGGATATTGGTAGTTGAATACAAGTCTCGAATATGAATCAAAGGATTTGATAAACTATAGTTCGTAGGATTATTGAGTAGACATCTCAATCATAAGTCGTCGCCCATGCTAGCAGACAACCAACTTACAAGGTAGTCAAGAGAAGTCTAAGGTGGGACAAATTAATTAAATTATCATTGTTGTACCCAAACCAAATTTTTTGCTTCATTAAGGTATTTTGCTTCAAATGGTCTAAACCTTGTAAAAGTGGGGTCAAGATTCAGTTTTTGGGAAAATCAAGTATGGGATTTCAGTCAGTGTGATGCCAAAAAGATACTGGCAAAATTTGAAATTTTTGAGAATTAGCATTTCCAGACTCCGTTTTTAGGTTAAAACCCTAAAAAATAGGAACTTGTTAGAATTGGCTGAAATTAATTTTGATTGGCTTATTTCACATCACAATCACAATGGTGAAGTCAGTTTCAGTTAAAAGTTAGTTTAATCTTGGTGGGTAGTTTTCACTTTTTCAAAAGAAAAGTTAGGACCTCCGAGGTCGTCAATGGCAGTTGCCCAGTACCAGGTATCAAAATCTAAGCCTGAAACTCAAAGCAGAACGTTCCATGATGAAAGATGTTGAAAAATATGCTTTTTGACGGAGGGGATTTTTAGATTGGCAAAAAGTGCTAAAATATTCTAAGTTTGGGAACATTTTCACTATGTAACGTAGTAGACACTTGCACAATCAACATGCAAATCAACTTTACAGTGTCCGTACATGTGAAAATAATGAAGTATAGTCATACACACACCTCGACAGTCATAGTACTTTGACATGGTCAACATCAATAGTTAATACAGTGTTCACAAAGCACAAAAAGGTGGAAAATATGTAGTTCAGAGAAAATCTGCGCCACTGTAGCTCAAGGGCACCCTTCCATTTGAAGGTCAAGATACAGTTGCTTTGGATTGCAAATACACTCATTCTCTTATGTTTTCAGTCAACTTTTTGACTAGCTATGGAGCAAGTTCATCTTAAATGCAGAACTTTGGCAGATGAAGGCGGAAGCAGAAGTTCAAAGAGTGTATACATCATGAAGACAGTCAAATAATGTAGATCTACGCCCCTATAGTCTAGGGGCACTCTTCTTTTTGAAGGTCAAGATCTGAATGCATGTGCTTGCTGTTGGTTTTAGTCTCTATGGGACTAGTCTAGCTTTCCAACGAGCTATCCAGCGGAGACGTGCCTAGTGCAGAACTCCGATTATCAATGTTAGAAGTAGAAACTGCAAGCAGGATACATGTCAACAAAGATTGCCAAATCATGGTTTGAGCACCCCTGTAGCTCAGGGGCACTCTTGAATATGACTACCCAGATGAATGAAATTATAGTGGAGGTCTTCCTGAGATCTTTTCCAGCTTAGTCTAGCTTTGCAATGCAACATTTCGCAAGATGATTCGATATTCTGAGAGACCATAATAGAGGTTCTATCTGTAGGCTAGGGGCGCCCAACCTTTAGGCCTATCATGATGGGGTTATTTTCTTTCGCAATCTTCACAAGACTTGTGTTCAATTACTCCAACCATTCAACGAGCTCAACTGTCAGCCTCTAGGATTTGGCGAGCGCTCATACGTGCGAGGTCAAGATGGTGTTGCTGAAAAGTGAGAGTGGTTGAAGATGACTAAAAATGGCTAAGTATGGTGGATACCAATCTCCTTGAAAAAGGCGCCCTTCTCTTTGAGGCCTTAGAAATAGTTTTTTGGCTTCATCGTCTTCAGAGACATCTCTTGTAAGTTGACTCAACTATGCAGAGAGATATTCAATGCACAAATCAGAGCATTCTAGCTCCTGGTATTAGGGGTCAAAGAATGGTGTTAAGATAAAAGTCACACTTTTGTCAAAATGGTATTTGTGCTATCACATAATAGGGGCGCCCATTCTTTTGGGCTTCCTGATACAATTTTTAGATACCTTACAT
Source organism: Sequoiadendron giganteum (assembly GCA_007115665.2). Classification (NCBI taxonomy): domain Eukaryota; kingdom Viridiplantae; phylum Streptophyta; class Pinopsida; order Cupressales; family Cupressaceae; genus Sequoiadendron; species Sequoiadendron giganteum. Next base: position 636,186,288 of record CM021101.1, read on the forward strand.
ACAATCATTGGATGTAGAGTACTTCCAGTCACGCAATGAATCTATTATTCAGTCAACATGGTTCATCATTCACCGTCAACGACAGTTTGAAGCATCATAAGACAATATGGAGAAATGACTGATTCTAGAATCAATGCATTAATTTAATGAAAGGTGCCTAATTTTCCAGGGTGTTAGATGTTGATTTTAGCAGTTGTGGCTCCCAACAGACATTTCATCCTTGTCAAGTAGGCTTCGCGGTGGATATCTCAGATCAGTCGCAAGATCATTCGATCACCCATAAATCAGAGTTGAACATGGTCAGATGTAACTTTGTAGTTAGCTATAAATAGGAGATTCTCAAAAATCTCATAACTCTGGCAAATGGATGCCTAGAAGGTCGAAATTCAACTTTTTGGAATCAGTGAAGTTTATTGAGCACATCCAGATGCTATTTTTAGAAAAATGACTAAAATAATATTTTTGCATGCAGGGCATTAAAAAGTGATGAATTTCTTCAAAGAGCTAAATATGGTGCCTCTTTTTAAATTTGCATGTTTTAAAATTAAAATATTATTTTTAGACCAAGACTCAGAGTCAGTGGCAATTTAGCTGGTGAGGGGCCAATCGAATTCTTTCACAGTTAGGGTTTCAACATGCATGCATGATGGTACAACTTCATCATATAATCAAGTGTGGCACCTTTTCTCATTCACAGCTTACAAAATTCAAACTTCTTCAAGAGATAGGCTAATTTTCATCAGACAAGCGAGTTCAAAGGCAATAGAAACATTCTTTTGCAGGTACAGATTTAGATTCAACATCAAATTCAAGGCAAAGTGGCAATTTTGAAAGAGGAAGACAAAAATAATTAAAAATAATAAAAAACGTCTTTTTCTCTTCTAGATTTCTTCCATTTTCTTGTCTAGATTCTCTCACATGTTCGAAGAACAGACAAATTTTGGAAAAACAAAGTATTTGGATTGATTCAGAAGAGCTTTCTTAGCAAAACCCATGTGTTAGAATTTTTTAGGAAAATTTGTTCCAAAACATTTGTTCTTGAAGCTTTAATTTTCTCAACCGAAATTCCTTTGCATGTCTTAGTAAAGGTTAAACTTTTACATTTCTGACGTTCTGGGTTGTCTTAGAATCACTTTCTGGACAAAACTCATATCTCAATTTTTTTCGTAAAAATTCTCATTCGACAAGCTATTTTTAGCTTTCTAGGAAAGTTGTCAGAACATAGCCATGCTCACAGTCAACAGGCGAGTTTTTCAGGATGCACTTCACACAGACTGAATTCAAGACCAAGTAAGTCTTAATTCATGATTTCATCAGAAAAGCTGACACCGATTTGTATCAAGCGCATCCAAAAGGTTGGAAGGCGTAGTCACTCAAATACACATGGTTTCATGCCTTGTATAGCTGATTGTCTTCCCGGGCTTGTTTAGAGGGTTGATACCATTGGGTTTCTGCATATGCAACAAGTTCATTTGCATTTCTCACAACCAAAGTGTTCGCAGTCAAACTTTGCGGTTTCATCATGCAACACTCTTCCATAGAGAAAAGCGTAAAAAACGTGAGAAGCATCAAGCTGCAAATGAAATAGTGGTCATCACTTCAGTTACAGAGCCACTAGAGTTACCAGTGAGCGAAGTGCTAGTTTAAGTGTGCAGAGATTTCCAGGTTTTTCTTGAGTTGCTGACAAGCAATGAATTGACAGTTGAGACATGTGACGACCTCTAGATGATGATGCAGTCACTAACCTCGTGGAGAGGTTATTTGCACGAGATCAAGGCCAGTGAACTTTAGTTCAGGGCGTCCCACCTTTTCCAAGATAGACATTAGACACAAGAGTTAAACTCGATGTCTCTTATTGAGTTAACTCGTTGTTCCTTTTTTGCATTCCATGCCTTTCTTGGAATCATCTTTGTATAGTTGGAGTTATTAGTTAGTTTCATTTCAATAAGGATGTGCATGTTGCACATGCCCATTTTGTTGAGTCTTGTTTTAGTTAACTGATAGTATCTTTCCATTTAACGGTGTAGTTTCATTCAATTAAGTTTAAAGAATGAAGATCTTGCATGTTGCGAGACTCTAAGTTGACTCAAGGTGATTTTAGGGTTGCCTACACCTTTGATGTCTATAAATAAGAGCTTTCAACTCATTTGTAATTAACTTTTCCTGGTGATAGAGAATTGTTGTGTTGTCGGCAACATGCCTATTCTTAAGATTGGTTCACCCTTGTAAATTAGCACTTTTGCTTGATAGCATACATGTTGCACCTACCTTACCTGTAGTATTGCTATTATTGTATTTGTTCAAGGAACTTTTACAAGAGATTAATATATGTTGTGCCCACTTTGCCTATAATATTGTCTTTGTTGGATCTGTTCATGAGTGTTTATTTTGATAATGAATTGTTATGCCACTCGGGTTCCATGTAATTATTATGATGAAGGCTTGCCTTAGTTAGATATAGTGGCTAGTTCGATCGTAGATTGTACGCATGTCTCGCCTATGCAATTTGCTGTCCTAGTTGGCTATCTTTTGTGTTTTGTTATCAACAAGCCTATTCGAATTGAGCAAATAGTTGTGCCCACCTTGTCTTCATGTTGAGAATTCGTACTTAAAGCTTATCGTATGATGTGTGTGATAATAAGCTTATTCAACCAAGTGAATAGTTGTGCCCACCTTGCCTTCATGTTGTGAATATGTACCCAACTTATCGTATAAAAACCATTCCCGCTCCATTTCCTCACACTCTGTTTTCTTGAAGAAACTTGATAGATTTAAAGAAGTTAGCTTAATTGTAGTTAGACGATCTGCAAAACCAAAAAATCCTTAGTTGCAATGTTCTGGGTTTCCTTAACCTTGTGCCTCTACTAGCTGAGAACAAAAAAATAGGATTTAGTTTACTTTTCTATTCCGTGCATTCTAGAACAATGAGGGAGCTTCCCCTCCTAATTTGAAGAGCACTCATTATGTAGTGTGCATAGCTGTCCATACAAACTTACACTCCAGAGGTGTTAGTTCTCACGCCAACAATCATCTTAGTGTTTTCATTGTAAAAGAACAGTGAAATTTTCATTTGACATAGCTTGCATTTTGCAATTATTGGGGATATTGTAATTGAATCACCAAGTTAATGAATCACCACACTAATTAAGGAGTCATATATCTCCTAGTAGCACCCAAGTAAAGGGAATCGAGCCAGTTTAAAGTTTATTAGAGGGATTATAATGAACAAGGCATGTGGTGGTAATTAGGCCTAGTAAAGACAATATAACACCTCCTTGTCAGTTTTTGGCAATGTGGAATCTTTAGGGAGAGCTGTGACAATTTAGAGCAGTCAGGGAAAAAAGATGTGGCAGACCAAGGAGGATCATCGATTCAACTTACAAGCCATAAGATATAGATCAAACTGCTGAGAGGAGTTGTATATGAAGTCATGAGGAAACTCATGGCATCATTAAGAGAATATTTACTGTTGATGACAGAGTTTTTGCTGCAAGTATTTCCATAACACTAATAAGGTCAAAATGTTTTATAATTTTGTTCTTAGCTAGCTATGAAAGTCCACTGTATGGGGAAAGGTTCAAAATCAATGTTGATGAGCAATTTTTTTTTGATTGTACAGTTCAAGTTATATAAATGAGTATTGAATATTGGAATCCTTACATAAAATAATCCAATACTTTACATTGTTCACCATGTATGATGCTATTTGTTAAATGTGTGGGAAAGCCATATTGTGACTATCTGCTCCAGTTAATCATCCATTCGTTGAAACAAATTGAATATACACTTTGAGTAGTGAAAGGGTAACTATTTGAATGAAATGACTAGGCACTTGGATTTGTGAAAAAACTAAAAAATTGTAAGGCAACTTTGGACAAGCCATTATAGAGAGAACAAAGAGGAAAATGGGAGGACAGAAGGTCGTATATGCACAAAATGATTTTTTAAAAAGGCTTTAGAAAATTTCAAGTAAATACAATTGGTAGCATATGGGGAAGCAAGGATATTAAAGGATAGGAGTCACACGGTGTGGGAGAAAAGGCATAGGAAAATGACAAAGATAGAAAGTCGAGGGAGAAGGAACATCCAAGTTGGACGAAACCCATCAAAGAAATAATGTGCCATGGAATGCACAATAGGGTGGTGTTGGAAGTGGAAAATTTAAGAGAAGTGCAACTAGTAAGTGTAAATCCAAAACCTACAGTCTTTGCCAGCATTCTCCCTGCTTGTGCCAAAATAGGAGCTTGGGAACAGGAACACGACGAGGGGAGGCATGAAACAAATTTGTCAAGAAGGTTTAAGAACTTCCAAGAAAGCCCAAGCGACAAGTGTAAAGCTAGAAACCAAGGAACTTTGTTGAATCTCTCTCGGTCTATGGCAAATGTGAATTTGTGATTAGACATGAGGGTGAAACATTGAGTTATGGAGATCTAATAGTCACATTCTGATAGATTTAACTATTGCAGAGTAGAAGAAACTTTCATCTAAGAAGCTATTATTTTGTAATTTACTTTAAAAAGAAATGGTTTTGTTTCTAGATGACTTATGATTGTTGGAGGCATTAAGTAATATGCATAGGTTAAATATGGTTTATCAATACTAGTTAAAATGAAAAAAATATTCATGAAAATGATAAAATTAATCTTGATAAACCCATTTGGATTTGGGATAGATAAACTATCTTATTAAATATGTTCAAATTTCTGATACAAATCATTATCAAGCCAATAAATTTTTTCTTATATTGGTTATAAAATTATCTCAATATACTTGATACGGAATTGTGGTTTAGTTTTAACTATAAAATTGTGTTCCTTAATCATTTAATGTTACATGTAGCGTATATAATTATAAAAGTCCCACCTTACTCACTTTGGATTCTTGTACGAGCCTTAACATGGTTGATAATAAAGGGATTACGACCCATGATAAATCAATAGACCTTAATGAATGAGACATTAAACTAATTCTCATGCATGCAAGACACATTAGATATCCTAGTCATGATAGGAACATGAGTAAATATCAATACCCTTTTGTATGGATATAGGTAATTCCATTGTCATGGTTTGACAACATACAAATTGTTTAAACTCTAAGAAGTTGAAATATATCTAATCTTCTTATTATGGAACCTTGGGTTGTCTCTAGTGATATCAAGATACTAAGTGACTATAAGCGATGACATTGACTTGTAAGCACAATATTGCTCCAAACCTAGAAAAAATCATATCCTAGCAACTACATATATATCAGGTGCTTAATCATATGACCTATTGCCTTCAAGATCTATTAGGCATGCAATAGAGGTAAAAGTATTACTACTAAATATATTATGGAGTGTACATTGACATATGATGATCATCCCATTATTGCAAGTTTATAACTATTGTGTTATGTTTTTCAAGGTTCAAAAGGATATTATGTGACCATTTGTGAAATTCTATTGTAAGGGAAATAGGCATAATAAGGTCCTTTAATGTCATTTTATCCTCCCTGGTTAATGCAATAACAAGTCATGCTATATGGTTCTAGAATGGTATTTGGGTATTGAGGTAAAGGCCTTATATTTCCCTAATTGTTGGTAAGCATTAATAACAGAAGAAATACATTAATGAAAACTTGATAATGGGGAAACTTGTGCATATGTGTCCCTTGAGAGACCTTTTGAGAAGAACTACGTGTGACCTTGATCCATTTGGAAGTGGGTCCGTAGGCGATCCTTGGGCGAAGGATGTCCTTGTGACCTCAAGTCCAAAGAGGGATGGTTCAAGGGGATAAATATGGGGTTTGGGGTTGTTCCTAATTAGTTTGACCTTTTCTCCTCTATAAACCTCAGTTTGAGGCTGAAATGTGCACCGAATAGGTATGATCAAGTTAAGGAAATTTAATAACTTATATTTAATACATGATATGCTTCTATATAGTAAAGAAAATGAAGGGATTTGTCTGCTTTATAGTTGGTATTTATGTACATGTTGGGTAAAGGCCATCTTGTGTTGGTTCCATGTATCTCTTATGTGTTTGGTGTAATTCACTCCATATCTAGAGGTTTGTATGTATAGGCCCGTGTATTTTTTGATTGTGATTGTGATTCATGTTATGTATGACCCGCCCAAGTGTCAACCTCTGGGATATTTGAATAGTGAAGGTAGTCATTGGATCATGCCAATGACCGATGTTTGGGCTACTACTAGGGACTAGCTGACATTCACTTGGTTCACGAAGGTGAAGGTTGCTATGGGCTACCCTTTTTATGATTATGATATGATAACGATTGGACAAGTAGGGACCCATCTATGCGGGTAATGGTAATCTAGGGCTAACTATTGTATCGAGGGGGTTCACTAGCTACCACTGAGGGCATGAAAATGACAGATGCCATGTGTTACTCAGGATTGTGAAGAAGATAGGTGACAATATCACTAAGGTCGCAAGGTGGTATATGTTGGGAGCTACTTCTTCCTGGATGGACAAACTCATCATTGGTGGCCTATAAGTGATTGAAGTTAGAATTTACTGAGTTATGGTAGATTCATTATTTGTGGAAGCCTTGGGATAGTGGATAGACCCACGGTGTAGTATGAGATACAACAAATTCCTTTCCAAGTTATCAAATTGTATACTTGGCCTTGTGGGGTTGAGGACAGACCCGTGGTGTAGTATGGAATGCACCAAATCCTCTTCCCATTTGTGCAATGGTGTAGAAGACCGGAAGAAAGGATATAACCTATGGTGTAGTGTGCAATGCGTTGACATTCTTTCTATTTGGGATGCATTATGGGCATGTGTTAGCCATTGTGATGTGTTAATTAGCCATCCTGGATGTGATGTATGTTGGAGCTCGTCACTATGTGCATGTGATGTATGTTGGAGCTTGCCACTATGTGCATGTGATGTATGTTGGATCTCATAATTGAGTATTTGTGATGTATGGTGGAGTTTGTCACTATGTATATATGATGTATGTTAGAGCTTGTCACTGTGTATTTGCAATATATGTTGAAGCTAGTAACTAATGTAAATGTGATATGTGTATGAGACAATCATTGTTGTACTTGTGATGTACATATGAGATAATCACCATTATACTTACGATTTGTGTATGATTTAGTTACTGTTATACTAGTGATGTGTATGAGATAGTCAACTTGTGTATATGCAGGTATGCTCATGACTTACATTGTGTATGATCCTTGGGATTATGGTTTGATATGCCCCTTGTGAATATTGTGAATGTTTGTACATTAATGCTTGGTAATGTTTGGTATGGACCTAACACTTGATGGAAAGATTATTATCATTATATTATAATTGGTTAAGTTGATAGCTTACATGTACTTAAATAATAGTCATGGGTTAGAATCAAGATCAAATATCTCATGCAAGAGAGAATTTACTCTCTCTAACATTGTGGGGAAAACTACGAAGCCTCTGATTCCTACGAGGGGATATGTAGATAGGGTCATCATGAACCCTCAAGGCTTAGGTTGTAGGTCTAGGAAAGACCTTAATCTTGGGACCTTAACACTCTTTTGTGCAAGCTTATAATTGGCAATAATGAGTTGATGCCACCATGGGAATGGAGAAGTATTGAATTTAACACTATTAAGCTTCATGGAAGGTTCTCAATTGTTTAACCTGGTAGATGTGAATACAAAAAAATAAAAATTGTAGTGCCCTAGGGGTAGATTTTACACACTGTTTTGGAAGTGGATAGATTATATTAATGTACAGAGTATTTATGTACCCTATTACTACATGAATTTAAATTAAAAAATGATTTGAAGATAATCTAATTGGAAAATGGATTACTAACTTAGTGTAATAAAATAAATCATCCTCATACATCTTGCTCTTAAGATAAATCATTTAAGCAAGAAGCTAACTAAAATAGAGTTGTAGAAATGAGATTGCCAAAGCATAGAAGAGACAAATTTGTTCTGAGCGATAAAAAAATCAAGGTGCTAAAGTCAGACAAGAACGAGGCATTGATGAAAGGGTTGACATCAGTCAAACTTTTTCAATGGGTTCAACCTTAGTTGACCTCATCTCGTGTGGGAATTATTGATAGAGGGGTTCTACTTCTACAAGTTTGTTCCCAATAGGACAATAGCATTTTGAGAAGCTAATATATTCAAGCTCCCTCAGTTTCGGTTACAACTTTTCATTATGCAATTCAAAGAGAATTCATTTGGACAAGTATTTTGTAATGTTGTATATGATGTTAATAGTATTTTTGAATGGTTTATATGAATAAGAAACGAGGTTCATACATATTTTGGTTTTCCACAAATATTATGTGTGTTTGGAGTTCATGTATCTCATTGATTTATTCCTATATTCTTTGTATAATTTTTTTATTATTAATATTTGCTCTGCATGTCATAGAAGCGACACCTTTGCCTCCAACAAACTTTGTTCATTCAATTTCCAGATGCTGGTATCCAACATAATACCCTAGGATATCCTCAAGTATTAACATAATAGAAGGCATGTAACTACCATTCTATACTTGTAATACATTTTTTTAGAAGGAAATTTGAATTTTCAATTATCTATTTGTACACTGCTTTATCGAGAAACCCAAAGAACTCAAACAATCATCAATATTGAAAGAAATAATAAAGTAAAGCAAGATTTTCTCCAAGAAAACTAGAGTGTATTCCAAAAGCAAAGGTATCTACAAAAGAAAAGCCACCAAGAAGTGCACAGTTAGGCTTATAGTCATCATCTTGGAAAGAAGCCATATAAATATATAGTAATAAAAATATTATAAAGTGCACTTATTGGCAAGTTTAGGGCACAAACAAAGAGATTGCTAGAAAAGAAAAATCAACAATATAGTCTTGCCATTCTTGAGGCTAAGCACATCATGTTCCATTATTTATTTAAAAACTATAATACTGTAAATAAAAAGGAATTATTTTTCTTCAAAAATTTACTTGAAATCCAATTTGCACCTTCTATTGATTCCATAAGGATAAAAAACTCATAAATTGATGGAGGAAATTCTTAGCCTCATCCTTCGTATAGCTACTGAAATACCGAAAGCTAAAAATAAGGGTTTTTATTTTCCAATAGCATTTTCCCCTCATATAATAGAAATTTTGACTTAATAATTATAAATCTCGAAGCCCTCTCCATGATACTACTTCCTTAAACCATGAATCACTCAATGCATGACAAATAATGAGGAGGATAAATATAGTCCATGATGTATAACGAGAGATGACTATATACTCCATGGAAAATAATGAGAAAAGCTAAATATACCCCAAGACATCTAATGAGAAATGATTGAATCTATGACAAATAGGAGTTCCTAGTTCTTAAATGAAAGGCGATATTAATCTACTTAGTGTTGAACAAGACAACTAAGAGGGGGGGTGAATTAGTTGTAGCAATTTTAACCTTTAAAATTTTCACTAGAGGTTAGATCAATAACCGTTCACAAATCCTTTATTTTGCTAATGTGATTAATCATTAAATGCAAAAGCATAAACTGAAAGAAGCAAAACCATACACACAATAACACTAGATTTACGTGGAAAACCCAATGAGGGAAAATCATGGTGCGGATTAACTCACAGTATAAAGAATTCCAAAACTGAATACAAAGGCTCACTGCCAAAACATGAATCATTGCTCAACGAGGGCTCACTGCCACAAAATTACAAAGGAGATAGGAGAAAATTGTTACAGAGAGAAAACTATCTCAATGCAATAGATATTTCCACCACAATTCACTCACACACTTGCAAACATTCTTGAATGATATAGTACACCTTCAACTCACTACCTCCAGGAACTCACTACTTTAATTGTGCATTGATCTACTCAAAGTCACATCACACACACTATTTCACATCTATCTCACATCATTCTTTTATCAATCTTGTTTCTATCTCATCTCTCACAAACATTCCAACTTATATTTATACCATCTTCAACCTTGACACACATCCAAGGTCATCCACACACCATTTGTATTTATAAATTCAAATTAGGTCGACACCAAAATATTCTACGATGGAATTAGAATGAGGACGATCCAATCACATACTTAATGAGGAACTAAATAAGTCCCCGCACACTTTGCCACACTTTGCAAGTAGTGTTTAACACAAGGTTGGTCAACATCCATGTAAAACACAAAAAAAATTAAGCACACACATCCTTAACATGATCTAATCTCTCTAGATAACAAACTTCACTCGAACATGATAATATCAAATTATTCTCATAACCGGAAGTCTTGAAACCAAAAATCAGAGAGATCCAGAGAAACTACATTTCTCTCAGACCACAACTAGACATATTGGAAAGCATAGTACACATACTGGTGAAAATATACCACACTGTATGACGATCTAGAAGCCCAAATTCTAGATATACCAGTTACCAACAATCATGAACAATATGTTTGAACCATACAAACATAGAAACAATACAAATCACAACCCAAAGCATACATCAGAGCATGCACTAAATACCTACAAACTTTCTTTATTACAATTTTTTCAATATCCTTGACATATACAACCAGAAAACCAACTTACATGTCATCGATGGCAACAACAACTAGTTGACATCAATGACAACACTTTCATACTTGCAACAATCTCCCCCTTTGCCATTGATGATAATACATGATGTGAAAATCCACCAAAAACAACATAACAAATTTGAACACACTTTCTCATGATCTCACTTTCTCTCCTACTAAAACCTTTTCACATGATATTTTTTCCCTCTGACATCAATGGAAAAGGTAAAAGATATTTTACATTGTTCTCATCCTTTATCACTAAGAACATTACTAGTAGTGAATAATACCCCTTAGGAGTACATCCAAATAACTACACAATAACACAGGACACTACTTGCTCCCCCTAAGAGGTAGCCACCAAACATTAGTATGAAAAGAAGATAGATCTATAGATCCACCAGACTGATGCATCTCCATATGCATCTAGTTCAAGAAAGGAGGGGTAATGACCCCTAACTTCTCCGAGAGATACTCAAAAGTATCTTTAGGAAGAGCCTTAGTAGATATGTTAGCAATTTGATCCTTTGTAGGTACATACTCAAGCTTTACTTCATTATCCATGACCTTTTCTCTTAAAAAGTGATACCTGATAGACATATGCTTTGTCCTTGATTACATCACTAGATTCTTTGAAATATTAATTGCACTTGTATTATCACAAAAAATAGATATGGGATCATCATACAATATTCTGATATCCTTCAATGTCTGTCTCATCCATAAAACTTGTGTACAATAGGATGCTACAACAATATACTTAGCCTCTGTAATGGATAAGGAAGTTGAATCTTTCTTTTTACTTAACCATGATACCAATCTATAACCAAGAAAGAATACACCACCACTTGTACTTTTTCTATCATCAACACAACCGACCCAATCTATATCTATATAAGCACTTAGTGTAAAATCAGTATCCTAGGATACCATAAGCCATAATCTAGAGTGCCATTCAAATATATGAATATCTTCTTGACAACAACAATGCGTTTCTTTAGGATTTTATTGAAATCTAGCCACAAGACAAATTGCATGCATGATGTCTGGTTTGATAGCAGTTAAATACAATAGTCCTCCAATCACAAATCTATATTTTCTCTGATCAACCTTAGGTGAATCATCATCTCTACTCAATTTGCAGCCAATCACGATAGGAGTGCATACCAGTTTGGAACCTTCTACCCCAAAATTATTTAGAATTTCTCTTGCATTCTTTTACTGTGAAATAAAAATCCCTTTTTTTGATTGATTTGATGCCCAAGAAAAAAAGACATCTCAAACTATTTTTGCGCTTCTTTAGTAAACATTTTGCACATTGTTTCATTTCCTCCAAAGACAATATCATCAACATATACAACTCTATCAAGATTTTTTCATTTTCAATTTTGAAATACAAATTTCTATATGCAGTTCCTTTATTGAGTCCTTGTTGAATCAAATATCTGTCCAATATTGCATACCAAGCTCTAGGAGCTTGCTTTAATCCATATAAAGCCTTCTTTAATCTGCAAATCATTTCTGGTTGTTCTAACAACTAAAATCCTTTCGGTTGTTCCATGTACACTTCTTCTAACTCACCATTCAAAAATGTAGACTTCAAATCCATCTGATAAACTTTAAAGTCCTTATGGACAACAAATACCAAAAAATTTTGATAGCTTCCATCCTAGCCACTAGAGAAAAAGTCTCCTGAAAATCTATACCTTTTACTTGCAAGTAACCCTTACACACAAGCCTTGCTTTATTTATGATCATTCTCCATTCTCATTCAACTTGTTTCTAAATACCCATTTTGATCCAATTATGTTTTTACCTACCGGTCTAGGAACCAATTCCGAGGTTTGATTCTTCTCAATCTGCATAAGTTCTTCTTCCATTGCTCTCATCTAATTCTCATCTTTACATGCTTCACTTACTATCTTAGGTTCAACTATAGAAAGTAAACACATATTTATTTCAGCAACAACAAATTTTATTCTTATCAATATCCCTTTTTTTGTCTCCAATGATTTGTTCTTCAGAATGATTCTTTTACACATATTTAGGTGTCTTTGAAGACACTGCTAAGGCTTCTTCTTCTTCATTATTCTTTTCTTGTTCTTCAACAAATTCTTCTATATCTTTTCTGCATTTCAATTCATTTGATACATATCTATCAACTTCAATTGAATTCTTCAATGCTTCATCAACCTTGAAATTTGTGCTTTCTACAATCTTTCTCAACCTTTTATTGTAGCATCTGCAAGCTTTGCTTCTAAGAGAGTATCTAAGGAAGATACCTTCATCAAATCTTGCATCAAACTTTCCTAAATTTTTTCATCTCTTTTAATAAAAAAATTTCCTTCCAAATACTTTGAAGTACTTTATAGTAGGAATCTTTCCATACCACAAGTCATAGGGATTCTTAGTGCTATTAGTTTTTTCTTGAACTTGGTTGAACACATAAACAATAGTGTGAATTGCTTCTCTCTAGTAGACTTTTGATAGACCTGCCTCTATACTTATCATTGATCTAGAAAATTTTCTTGAACTGTCCCATTCTTTCTTTCAACAACTCCATTCTACTGAGGAGTTTTAGGAGTAGACAATTTCCTTTTTATTCCATGAACTTCACAAAACATGTTAAACTCATTGGAGGTGAATTCTCCACCTCTATCAGACCTTAAGCATTTGATTTTCATATCCATTTCATTTTCAACCATAGCTTTGGATATTTTGAATTTTTCTAATGCATCAATTTTTTCTTTAAGAAATGTAACCCATGTCATTCTAGTCTAATTATCAATCAAAAGCATAAAATACCTGTCACCTTGTAGATTTTTCACACTTGTAGGACCACAAAGATCTTTGTGAATCAAATCCAGAAGTCTACTAGTAGATTGTTCCTTTGACCTAAAGTTGTTTCTAGCTTTCTTTCCAAACTGAAAATCCTTGCAAATAACATTAACAAGATTTTTAATTTGTGGTAAATATCTCATAGCTTGTATTGCACTGATTCTCACCATATTTTCAAAATTCGTGTGACACATCTTTTGGTGCCATAACCAATTGTCTTTAATATGAGACATAAAGAAATGTCCATCAACACCCTTAAGTTGATAAATGTTTCCTTTAGTCTTCTTTCCAACAACAATCATGGTTCCAAATCCTTTCCTTATTTCATATTTCTCATCCTTGAAAAAAAGATTATATCCTTTACTACCCATCTATCCAACACTCAAAATATTATGCCTTAAACCTTTAACATTGTAGACACCATCAGTATTATGCTTTCTATCAAAACCGACTAAACCTATCCCACAAATCTTAGCACTAGTATCATCTCCAAACTTAATTAAGCCTCCATCATACTTTTCAAGTTTAACAAACTTACTCTTGTCACCAGTCATGTGATGTGAACAACTAATATCAACAACCCAATAGTTCTTTTCCTGTTTAGCATGAAGATCATAAATCGCAATATTTTCAACTTTCTTTGGAGCACTTTCCTTCACATATCTTTCACTATTAGAAAAAGTAGATTCGTCTTTTATAGCCAAGAACACGCATTCATTATCATCAAAATCTCCATAATCAGACTCAACATCATAAATACCAGTATCTTTATTTAAATAATATTCTCTCTTGATCATCTTTCCTTTGTTTTCTTTGTCTTCTCTATGTTTATTCTTTTCAACTCTTTTCAAACATTTTGAAGCATAATGACCTATTCCTCCACAACTAAAACATTTAAAAGGTAACTTACCTTGATACTTATCAAAGCCCTTTTTCATTCTTCTTACAAAGTTAGCTTCCACTTCATCGAAGTTTTCTTCATCCAAATCTTCAACATTTGTAACCCTAAAATAAATTTCTATCTTTGATCCATTTCTCAAGCTAGGCTTTTTTATTTCAATTGAGGTTAGAGTACCCAACAACTAATCTTCAGTATAGGTCTTATAATCTACAAATTCCTCAATAGAAGATACCTTTTCACTATATGCACTAGGGAGAGTTCTAAGAATATTATTCACTATCCTAGATTCATCCACTTGTGCACCAAGTCCTCACATTCCACCTACCAGCTCATCCACTCTTTGTACATAGGATTTAATGTTCTCATCTTCAGACATTTGCAGGATCTCGAATTGTGCCTCCAAGTTCTACAAATTTTCTTCTTTGACCTTTTCATTTCCTTCACAGATATTTTCCAATGCATCCCAGACCTCTTTAGCAGTCTTTAGATTTACAACTTTAATTAATTTGGAATGTGAAAGACTATTCTTTAGAATGAAATTTTCCTTATTTTTTGCTTCATGTGCCTTGATCTCATCATTAGTACTTGGACCATTAGAAGGAGCAGTGTATGAAGTGTTATAAGCTTTCTCAACATCATATCCACATTATTCTAGACATCCTTCCATCTTTGCCTTTCAAAAAGTGTAGTTGGTGCCATCGAACCTAGGGCACTTAGTAACTATCTTGTTTTCCATCTCGAACCTTCCTTAAGCGGTTAAGCTCTTCTCGAAGGAACCAAGCTCTGATACCAATTGTTGAACAAGACAAATGAGAGGGGGGTGAATAAGTTGTAGAAATTTTAACCTTTCAAACTTTCACCAGAGGTTAAATCAATAACCATTCATAAATCCTTTATTTTGCTAATGTGATTAATCATTAAGTGCATAAGCAAAAACTGAAAGGAGAAAAACCATACACACAATAACACCAAATTTAAATGGAAAACCTAATGAAGGAAAAAACAAGAAGAGGATTAGATCACAATATAAATAATTCCAAAACCAAATACAAATGTTCATTGTTAGAAAGGCTTATTGTCAAAATAGGACTTACTTATCCAAAATACGACTCATTGTCCAATGAGGGTTCATTTCCATAGAAATAAAAAGAAGATAGAAGATAATTGTTACAGAGAGAAAACTATCTCAATGCAACAAATATTTACACCACAATTCAACTATCTCAATGCAACAAATATTTACACCACAATTCACTCACACACTTGCAGACATGCTTGAATGATAGATTACACCTTCAACTCACTGCCTCCAGGAACTCACCACTTGAATTTTTCACTGATTTTCTCAAACTCACATTGCACACACTATTTCACATCTATCTCCCATCATTCTTTTATCTATCTTGTCTCTATCTTATCTCTCAAAAAAATTCCAACTTATATTTCTATCGTCTTCAACCTTGAAACACATCCAAGGTCAACCACACACCATTTGTATTTACAGATTCAAATTAGGTTGATGCCAAAATATTTTATGATGGAATTAGAATGAGGTAAACCCAATCACATACTTAATGAGGACTGAAATACACTTCACCACACTTCGCCACGCTTCGCCACACTTCGCCACACTTCGCCACACAAGGTTGTCCAACACTCGTGTAAAACACATAAAACAATTAAGCACACACATCCTTAACATGATCTAATTACTCTACATCCTTAACATGATCCAATCTCTCTAGAAAACAAATTTCACTCAAGCATGATCATATCTACTTATTCTTAGAACTGCGAATCCTAAAATAAAAAATCAAAGAGATCCAAAGAAACTACATTTCTCCCAGACCACATCCAAACATATCGAAAAGCATAGTACACATACTCGTGAAAATATATTGCATTATACGATGATCCAAAAGCCAAAATTCTGGATATACCAATTACCAACAATCATTAACAATATGTATGAACCATACCAACATAGAAGCAATATAGAGGACAACCCAAAGAATACACCAGGGCATACACTAAATACTTACAAACTTTCTTTATTACAATTTTCTCAATATCCTTGACATATACAGCCAAAAACCAACTTCCATGTCATCAATGACAACACCTTCATCCGTGCAACACTTAGAGAGTTTGAGGTTCTCCCTGTGGGAGGTAGTGTTGAGAAAGGGTGTCTCAAAATTGCTGGCATAAAAGGCTTCAGGCTTTGGGCTCATTGGGCTAATAGGTGAATGTCGGTGGGATGAAATGCCTAGTCCCCTTGACATTCTGATAAGCTCTCCATGGGTTGGTGTTAAGTGCTTTGTCGGGTTGACAATCACATGTCAACAAGACTCAGTGGTGAGTTGTAAGGAAAATTGAATGAGGCAATGCCTTCCTAATGCCAATTATCAAAAGAGAAATGAAGATGTCATTCAAATTCAAGTTACAGTTCATTAAGATGCACATTAACAAAATAACAAAGTAGACAAATTTAACACAATCATAGAACAAACACCAAATTTATGTGGAAAAAAACTTATGAGAGAAAAACCCACACACCAAGTAAAATCTCTTTGTATTTTAGTAAATAATGATTACATAAAGTTACAAACTATGCTTCTAGATGCTAATCCACATCGTCAATTTCAGCAAAAAATTCCCTGATCAACCTCGTTCACAGATCGAACAACATAGTTCTTACTGTATTATAGAAAATCACTCCGAACACAACCCTTCATATTAACCTTTTTTCTACATTCCAAATCAATCAAGGAACTGTTCAATTCAAATTCCCCAAGCAACTGTAGTAAATAGTCTAACTATTTTCCATATTGGACCATCGAAGAGACTTTGTTCATGCTCTCTTCAAATTCACCAAGTCACTTCGATGTACACATCACCTGCTAAGTCACTCAACCAAAAAACCCTCAATGGTAAACAACCAATCATCGATTTCCATCTTGGCATGGTTGGATCCCACCAAGTCATCATTCATAGGCTGGTGGGTCACACTCATCGCCATATCGATGGTACCTCATATTGGCTCCCACCGATATTGAAGTGTCACTTCAACGAGACTTATGTCGCCCCATGTGACCGCCACCTCCATAAACCATCGACTTATCGGTTTGTCAAAGGGTTTGACTTCAAAGTCTCAAAAAAATTACAAAGTCCCACTGAGAAGAGTCCCCCAACCTCCCATCGGCATGTTGAGGGGACAAGACTCAATGTATTGGTGACATCACAATGTCACTCGGATACAATCTCATTGGAGTATCGAGGAGATCCTAAGAAGACTCCCTTCAATATCTGATTGTCCCATCGATGAAGCCTTTACTGCCTGCACAACTTGAAATAGGAAGTCCCTTCGTGGTTTGAGCTTCAAAGTTCCTCAATACCCGATACTGCAAAATCCACCAATAAAGCTTATGACAGAACTCCGAAGCTAGATTGTCGACACTGTTTTACTTCATAATTGCATTTGGTAAGTGATAAACCCGAATCCTAATGCATTATTACCTTCAAAAATTCTAAGGCTTTTACTATGCATTTAGTAATTGACAAGCCCTAAGATCGAACATCTTAACATGCCAATAAGTTTGAGACATAATCTCTCAACATTATCCCACTTGACAAAGAACTTATTGGCCCTTCCAATGCTCAAAATTTATTGAGTATCATAGGCTCCAAGGCCCATCAAACTGACACGCCATTTGAACTTATCCATGCTCACAGGGTTCATCAATGCATCAACAACATTCACTAGAATATCAAACTTTTCTATATTAACCTTTCCACCCTCCACCATATCACGAACAAAGTGATACTATACGTCAATATGTTTCATCCTAGCATGGAAAGTGGGATTTTTTGCCAAAAAAATAGCACTATGAATGTTACAAAAAATAGTAATCTACCTTGCATTAAACCCAACATCAGAACACAAAAATATAAGAAAAACAAATAACTTTTAGGCATGTGTTGCTGCCATATACTCTGCATGAGTAGTAGATAAAATGACTACAACCTGTCGCTTTCTCATCTAGCTAACTTTACCACCATGTAATGTGAAGATGTATCCACCGGTGGATCTTTTGCTGTCAATGTTCCCTACCCAAATTAGAATCCACATATCCATAAATTCTCTGAATTCTTAAATCCAGTAGAGTGTCCATGATAGCACAAGGCATACTCAACAATACCCTTCAAGTATCTAAAAACTCTTTTCACAATATCCCAATGCGACCTCCCTGGATTAGCCATAAATCGACTAAGTACTCCCACTACTTGGGAAATGTTTGGACTAGTATAGACCATCACGTATATTAAACTACCAACTACACTTGCATAAAGCCCCCTGGTCATGTCCTCCATCTCGGTAGAAGATTTTGGACAATCTTCAACAAATAGTTTTGTTCCCTAGAACATTGGAACAACTAACTATTTGCAATCTGTCATATTAAACCTCTCAAGGACAACATTGATATACTTACTCTGATTGAGCCAAATTTTTCTACCATCTTTGTCCATTCTAATTTCCATCCCCAAAATATACCTTGCTACACCTAAATCTTTCATTTCAAACTATGCTGACAATTGAGATTTTAAATAAAAAATCATACCCTTGCTATTCCCAAAGAATAACATCTCATCAACATATAGGGTTATAATAAGTAAATGACCATTTTCAAATTTAAAATACACACAATGATCTAATTTTGATCTTACAAATCCCAATGACAACACAAACGTGTCAAACTTCTGGTAGCACATTCTAGGCGATTGTTTTAAACCATACAGAGATTTCTTTAACTTGCAAACTAGATTTTATTTACCTCTTTCAACAAAGTGCTTAGGCTAGGACATATAAATTTCTTCTTCCAGATCTCCATGAAGAAACATTCTCTTCACATCCATCTACTCAATCTCTAAGTTATACACAACTGCAAGTGACAATAGAAATATGATAGATGTCAACTTATCTATAGGAGAAAATATTTCTCCATAATCAATTCCCTCTACCTAGGAATAACCTTTTGCAACCAACCTAGCTTTATAATTCTCCACACTACCATCTAGAGCAATTTTCTTTTTAAATACCCATTTACAATCAATAGGTTTTCGACCTTCAAGAAAAGGTACCAAATCCTAGGTTTCATTATTTTTTAATGATGTCATTTCTTCATTCATGGTCTCCAACCATGAATCTGAATCAAAAATTTTAATTGCCTCTTTCACAATCCTAGGCTCATCAATACTAGTAATCAAAGCATAGGAACAACTTGAATCCAACATGGAATATCCATACCTTTTAGGTTGCCATATTTCACGCATAGACCTCCTCACAGGCTGAGGTTGAGGTAATGGTTATTCTTCCTGTTTAGAACTCTCAAAACTAGAACTCTCATCAAATTTAGGTACACTTGGTGTTCGTAGTTCCTCTTTTTATGAAGTTAGAGGGATTTCAAATACATTTTTTCCATTCTCTTTCATCTCTGACTACAGATCCATTGTAGAAGGTTTCATGTCATGAAATATTTCACTTTTGTTGTATACTACCTTCTCAATAATAGGATTCCAAATCTTGTATCCTTTCACACCAATGCCATAGCCAATGAAGATACATTTAACAACCTTGTTCTCCAATTTAGATCTTTTCTCACTAGGCACATATGCATACGCTTCACAGACAAAGACTCAAATATGTTTCAGAGAGGGATTCTTACCAGAACATTCTCCCATAGGTGTTTTGTCTATGAGCATCGAAGAGGGAGGTCGATTTACCAAGTAACATGCTGTAGCCACTGCCTCAACCCAAAAATTCTACTTTAGACCAACATTGCTCAACATACTTCTTCCCCTTTCCATCAACGTTCTGTTTAACCTTTCAACAACTCCATTTTGCTATGAAATGTAAGGTGTAGTTTAATTCCTTTTAATCCCATGGTATTTTCATTATATTTCAAAATATGTAGAATATAATTCACCAACATTATTCATCCTCAAGCATTTAATTGTCCTTCTAGTCTGGTTTTCTACCAAGATTTTAAACTTGTTAAACTGACTGAACACTTATGATTTAATTTTTAGAAAATACACAAATGCCCTTCTCAAATAATCATCTATAAAAGAAACATAATATTTAGAATTCAATAATGAAGGAACATTCATTGGAATAAATACATTAGATTGAACATAATATAGTATGCCAAAAGATTTATGAGGACTAGAGTAAAAAGAAACATGGTGTTGCTTTCCATAAATGCAATGTTCACAAAAATCAATCTCTAGATTACAATCATCGAGCCCTTCAACCAGGATTTTATTTTTCAAGGATTTCAAGCTCTTTTCTCTTATGTGACCGAGTCTATGATGCCACAACATGGTTTTCTTTGCTAGGACTTTCACCTCCAAAGAGTTTTCACCTAGGGGAACAACGTTCTCCTTCCCTACATGAGCAGCTTTGTCTGACTTTGCAAAGACATTGTTACATTGAACAAAATGTGTGTCTAGATTGTATAGAGTGCCAATGCATGCACCCCTGGCCAACACCATTGAGCCTCTAGTAATTTTATAGCCACCACTCGAGAATCAAACTTGTATGCCAACATCATTAAAATTACTAATAGAAAGCAAATTTCAAGCCAATCTTGGTATGTGCATCATGCCATCAATTCCTTTGATTCTTCACTCAGGAAATTGAATTCTGACTCTTCCATGACCAACAATTTCAAGAGATGAGTCACTTGCCAGATACACCTTTCCACCAAAATACTTTTAATACTTAATGAACCAATCTTTGTGAGATTTCATGTCAGAAGATGAACCCGAGTCAATCAACCATACATCATCTGATGCTTGGGTCACTAAGGAAGCAATGAAGGCATTTGCATCACTCTAAGAAGAATCATTATCCAAATAGTTCTTCTTCTTCTTCTTTTTATCCTCTTTGCAATCCTTTCGGATATGTCCAGTCTGCCCGCATTCCAACATTTCACCTTGGAATTCTTGCTTGGAAACTTTGATCTCCCTTCAAACTTGGATTTAGACTTTTTGTTTTCCTTCTTGCCTCTCTCCTTTGATCTGGATCAAACAGTAAGGGCCTCCTTGGCCATCTCAGAATAATTCCTTCACATTTCTTCTGACAACAACGAAGCAACCACATATTCCATCTAGAAAGTGGTTGTTGTACTTCCAATAGCCATCACTAGATGGTCCCACATGCCAGACAAAGAAAAAAATAGAAGAATACAGTGATCCTCATCATCAATATTCACACCCACAGACACCAACTGAGTGATAATTGTGTTAAATGAATTTAGATGGTCTGTAATAGATGCACCTTCCTCCATCTTCAAGGAGTATAAATTATTTCTCAGGAACAAATTATTTACCAAAGACTTTCCTTGATAAATACCACCAAGTTTATTCCCTAATGAAGATGGAGTCTTCTCCTCATGGACGTTTAGGAGAATATAGCCTACTAGACATAGTCTAATTAGCCCTTTGGATTTTCTATCAATGAGGTCCCAATATTCTTGTTTCATGCCTGATGGTTTAGTTACAAACACATCAATCCAGAGATGTGTATTCACCAAAAATTCTTCCATTTTGAGTTTCCATAACTCAAAATCACCACCATTGAAAATTTCAATTTCTACTCTTCCTAATGTGCTTGTCATCTCAATCTGCAATCTAGACTACCAATTTCCTCTACAAGACCCCCACTATAGAATTAGCACAAAAAACCTATCCTACCAACAAGGATAACACAACTGGTCAGGCTTTGATAGCTCTTGTAAGGAAAGTTGAGTACGAAAACACCTTCCTAATGCCAATTCTTAGAAGAGAAATGCAAATATTTAATTAAAATTCAAGCTACAATTCATTAAGATGCACATTAATAGAATAATAGAGTAGAAAAATTTAACACAATCATATAATGAACACCAGATTTACATGGAAAAACCCTTACAGGGAAAAACCCACACAACCAAGTAAAATCTCTTTGTATTTCAGTAAATAATGATTATATACAAAGTTATAGACTATGCTTCAAGATGTTAATTCAAACAATCAATTACAACAATTTCCCTGATCAACCTTGTTCATAGATCAAACAACACAGTTCTTACTATATTACAGAACATCACTCTGAACCTAACTCTTCATATTCACCTTTGTTCTACATTCCAAATCAACCAAGGAATTGTTTGATTCAAATTTCCCAAGAAATTGTAGTAAACAGTTTAACTATCTGCCATATCAGACCATTAAAGAGACTCCATTCATGCTCTCTTCGAATTCACCAAGTCACTTGGCCAAACAACCCTCAATGGTCACCAACTAATCATTGCTTTCCAGCTTGGCATGGTCAGATCCCACCAAGTCGTCATTCACGAGCTGGCAGGTCACACTCATCACCATATCGAGGGGACCTCATATCAACTCCCACCAATATTGAAGTGTCATTTCAATGAGGTTTACGCCACCCCATGTGGTCCCCACCTCCATAAATCATTGGCTTATCGGCTTGTCGAAGGGACTGACTTCAAAGTCTTAAAAAAATTACAAAGTCCCACCGACAAGAGTCCCCCAACCTCCTATTGGCATGTCGAGGGGACAAGAGTCAATTTCCCAGTGAAATCACAATTTCACCTCGATACAATCTCATTGGAGTATTGAGGAGACACTAAGAAGACTCCCTTCAATATTTGATTGTCCCATTGATGAAGCCTTTACCTCCTGTGCAAACTTGAAACATGAAGTCCCTTCGTAGGTTGGGCTTCAGAGTTCCTCAATACTCGATACTGCAAACTCTGCAAGTAAAGCTTATGACAGAACTTCGAAGCCTGATTGCTGACACTCTTATACTTTGCAACTGCATTTGGTAAGTGATAAGCCCAAATATCAATGCCCGATTACCTGCAAAACTTCTAAGGCTTTTACCATGCATTTAGTAATTGACAAGACTGAAGCTCGAATACCTTAACATGCCAGTAAGTTTGAGACATAATCTATCAACATGAGTCTCCTCGATATCTTGAATTTTTTTTTATTATTGCTAGGTGTGTTTGGAATTTGTATCGACTATAGCTTCATTGACGAGATGTTATAATGTTGGAGGGAACTGTTTTGTAGTCCCTTCAACATTCCGATGAATGATGGGTTAGCGATAAAGCTTCATCGAGGAGACATAAACATATCAAAGGGATTCATCACATAGTCTCTTCAATATCCCGATGGAAGGTTCTAGTAGCGGTGAACAATTGTAAATAACTCTTGTCATAGGGAATGATGGATTTCGCTGGGACGTAGATGATGGTCCCTTCGATATGTTGATAAGGTGGGACCCAACGATGTGAAGGATAATGTCAACTATACGATGATGACATAGATGACACGTAGGTGATGGGGACCACCTGATCAAGGCTATAAGGTTCATCGAAGAGATCTTCTAATATCAGAACGAGTTGGTACAACATCCCTTTGACGTCTTGATAGGATGAAATGATAGGTGTGTCAGAGTGACAGTGAGATTTTAGAGAGACAAGGTTTGAAGTCTCTTGAATGTTCCGATATGAATTCAGTTGGGCAGAAGGTAATGATGGTTATGTCATTTGTGACCGTTTGTCTGTTATGGAGGTTGGAACACTGGTTTATTGGAATACTTGAGTTGTTTGTATGAATTCCATAGTGCATTGTAATAGGGTGAAGGGTTGATCAAAGCAATTGTAATGTAATGCTGTTAGATTCATTTTGTGAATCAACACTTGAAAGAGCATCTAGCTCTGTGACTTCTATGTAATTTACATTTTACTGTAATATAAGAGATCTCTGCTTTGGTGTGTGGGTTTTTTCTTGAGAGGGTTTTTCCACGTAAATCCTATGTTCCTTCTGTTATTCATGTATGTGCATCTTTATGTTATGTAATTGAAAGTCTTGAAAAATTATCTGTATCTCTCTTGAAGATTTGTATTAGGATGGAATTTTTTTGCTCTTTGCTTTCCTTTTAGTTTGTATCAGAGCTTGGCCAAATTTGTTGTCTTTGTGGGTAAGATGGGTTTTTTGTGCCAATATTGTTCAATGGGAGTTTATAAGAGAAATCTAGTTTATAACTTAAGTTCAATAGTGGCAATTTTGAGTTGTAGAAGCTCAAAATAGAATATTTTCTCATGGATTGAGATTTATGGGATGTAGTGTCCTCTAACAAACCATCAACAACCTTTCAAAAATGATTGGGATGCAATCGACCATTTAGCCAAGGGTCTGATCAAAATGTGCTTGACTAGTTCATTTCTCTTAAATATTCATGAAGAGAAGACAATGAAATTTTTTTGGAAGAAGCTTGGTGACATTTATCAAGGGAAATCCTTGGTAAATAAGTTGTTCCTGACAAATAATTTGTATTTTTTGAAGATGGATAAAGGAGCGTCTATTACAAATCATTTAAATTCATTTAATATGATCATTGCTTAGTTGGGGTTTGTTGGTGTGAAAATAGATGATGAGGATCGTTGCATGCTCTTGCTGTGTTTGTTACCCAACACATGGGATCACTTGGTAATGACTATTGGGAGTACAACAACCAATTTCAAGATGGAAGATGTGATTTCTTTGTTTTTTTCAAAGGAAATGTGAAGGAAGTCTTTTGAGATGGCCAAGGAGGATCTTTCTATTTGAGGTGGATCAAAGGAGAAAGCAAAGAAGAAAGAAAAAAAGTCTAAAACCAAGTTAGAGGGGAGATCAAAGTCTCTTAGTAAAAAGTCCAAGGTGAAATGCTAGAATTGTGGGTAGACTAGACACATCCAAAAAGATTGCAAAGAGGAGAATAAGAAGAAAAAGAAAAATAGTTCTTCGAAAAATGAATCTTCTTAGAGCGATGCGGAAGCCTGGATAGCAACCTTGGTGACTCAAGATTTAGAATATGTTTGGCTGATTGACTCAAGTGCATCCTTTCACATGACCTCTCATAGAGGTTGGTTCTCAAAGTACAAAAATTACGATGGTGGAAGTGTGTATCTAGGTGATGATTCTCACTTGGATATTGTTGGCTGTGGAAGAGTCAAAATTCAGTTTCCTGATGGAAGAGTGAAGGGAATCAATGATGTGATGCATATATGAGGTATGGCTCAAAATTTAATTTATGTAAGTAAGCTTAATGATGCTAGTGTGAAAGTCTCTTTCTTGAATGGTGTTTTTAGAATGACTAGAGGCTCTATGGTGCTGGCTAAGGTGCACAAATTGGCACTCTGTATAAGTTGGATGCGTGTGTAGTATAGTGTAATAGTGCTTCTGTAAAGTCAAGTAAATATGATCATGTAGAGAAAGGAGGTGTTGTTCTAGAGGGTGTAAACTCTTTGGATATGAATCTACCAACAAAGAAACCAATGCCATGGCATCAAAGGATCGACCACATTGGTGAAAAAGGCTTAAATTCCTTGAAAAATAAAAGCCTAGTTGAATCTTGATGATTGTAATCTTGAGTTTAATTTTTGCGAACATTGCATAAATGGAAAGCAACACCATGTTTCATTTTATTATAGTCCTCAAATATTTTGGAATTATAGATTATATTCATGCTTATGTGTTTGGTTAAGTTAATGTTCCTTCGTTATCGAGATCTGTGTATTTTATTTTTTCCATCGATGATTATATGAGGAAATTTGTTTATTTTATCAGAAGTAAAACTATAATTTTTAGTCAGTTTAAGGAATTTAAAACCTTGGTTGAAAATCAGATTAGTAGAAAGATTAAGTGTTTGAGGATGGATAATGGTGATGAGTTTTGTTCAAATTTTTTTGATAAGCTTTGGAAGGACCACAAAATTAAAAGGCATAAAACAACTCCTTACACTCCACAACAAAATGGAGTTGCAGAAAGGATGAATAGAACGCTGATGGAAAGGGCGAGAAGTATGCAGGGTAGTTCTAGTCTGGAATATAAGTTTTGGGCTGAGGCTGTAGCTACAATACGTTATCTGATTAACAAATCTCCCACTTTGGTGCTCGTGGATAATAAACCCATGGAAGCATCATCTGGTAATAATCCCTCGTTGAGACACATTAGAGTCTTTAGCTGTGAGGTGTATGCATATGTACCTGGTGAAAAAATATCTAAATTGGAAAACAAGGCAGTAAAGTGTATCTTTATCAGTTATGGAATTGGTGTGAAAGGGTACAAGCTTTAGAACCTAGTTATAGAGAAGGTGTTGTATAGAAAAAGTGTGATATTATGTGAGCTAAAAACGTTTATAGTTGATCTGTAGCCAGAGGTGAAAGAAGCAAAAAATAAGGAGGTAGTTGAAGTTCCTCTTCTTCCCAATAAGGATGAACTACTTACTCCTGGTGGACCTATTAGTGAGGAGAACTCAAGTAGTTCTAAAAATTATGATCAAGAAGAAGAAGCTCAACCTCAGCCTATGAGGTCTACACATGCTAAGTGACAACTTGAAAGGTTTGGATATTCGATGTTAGTCTCTAGTTGTTCCTATGCTTTGATTGCTAACATTGATGAGCCTAGGACCATTAGAGAGGATATGGGTATGTCTAATTTAGAGTCCTAGTTGGAAGCCATGAATGAGGAAATGACATCTTTGAAGAAGAATGAAACATGGGATCTAGTACCTTTGTTGAAGGATGAAAGCCCATTGGATGTAAATGGGTGTTCAAGAAAAATATAGGTCTTGATGGCAGTGTTGAGAAACATAAAGCAAGGTTGGTTGCAAAAGGATATTCCTAGGTGGAGGGGATTGATTATGGAGAAATATTTTCTCTTGTAGCTAAGTTGACATCTATCATATTTTTGTTGTCACTTGCAACTGCATATGACTTAGATATTGAGTAGATGGATGTGAAGACAATGTTTCTTCACGGTTATTTGAAGGAAGATATTTGCATGTCACAACTAGAGACTAAATGTTGAAAAAGGTAAGGAGAACTTGGTTTGCAAATTAAAGAAAACTCTATATGGTTTGAAGCAATAATCTAGAATGTGATACCGAAATTTTGATACCTATGTGTTGTCT
The DNA here is from genome assembly GCA_007115665.2 of Sequoiadendron giganteum. Lineage (NCBI taxonomy): Eukaryota > Viridiplantae > Streptophyta > Pinopsida > Cupressales > Cupressaceae > Sequoiadendron > Sequoiadendron giganteum. Next base: position 636,213,600 of record CM021101.1, read on the forward strand.
TTAGGATTTGTGAGATCAAAGTTAGATCATTGTGTTTACTTTAAATTTGAGAATTGTCATCTTCTTATTATTTCTCTATATGTGGATGATATGTTGTTCATTAGGAATAGTAAGGGTATGATTTTTGAATTGAAGTCTCAATTGTCAACATAGTTTGAAATGAAGGATCTAGGTTTAGCTAGGTATATTCTAGGGATGGAAATCCGAAGGGATAAGGGAAATAGAAAAAAATGGCTCATTCAGAGAAAGTATATAAATTATGTCTTAGAGAGGTTGAATATGACAAATTGCAAGCAGTTAGTTGTTCTAGTTTTGTAGGGAATGAAATTTTCTATTAAAGATTGTCTAAAATATCCTACTGAGATGGAGGATATGACCAGGGTGCCTTATGAAAGTGCACTTGGCAGTTTAATGTATGCAATGGTTTGTACCAAACATTGCCCAAGCAGTGGGAGTGCTTAGTCAGTTTATGGCTAATCTAGGAAGGCTGCATTGGGATGTTGTGAAGAGATTTTTCAAGTATTTGAAGGGTACTTTTGAGTACACCTTATGTTATCATGGTTACTCTATTGGATCACAAAGTTCAATTAGCATTCGTGGATATGTGGATTTTGATTGGGCATGGAGCATTGAATACAAAAGATCCACCAAAGGATATTTATTCATGTTATTTGGTGGTGCAGTTAGTTGGATGAGCAAGAAGTAGGCTATAGTTGCTTTATCCACTACCAAGGCTGAGTATATGACAACAACTCATGTCAACAAGGAAGCTATTTGGCTTATAAGATTGTGCTCTGATGTTGGTTTTGGTGCAGGGCATATTGTTATTTTTTGTGACAGTTAGAGTGCCATTTGTTTGGTGAAAAATCCAACCTTCCATTCCTAGAAAAAATATATTGATGTGAAGTACCACTTTGTTTGTGATATGGTGGAGGATGGGGAGGTTAGTATGGAAAAATTTGATACTCCAATGAATGTTGTTGATACATTGACAAAGCCTATGAGCACAAATAAGTTCAAACGGTGCACTAGTTTGATGGGCCTTGTGGCCTAGAATATTAAGTGACTTCAAGTATTGGAAGGAGCTAATAAGTTCTTTGTCAAGTGGGATAATGTTGAGAAAGGGCATCTTAAACTTAGTGGCATAAAAGGCTTCAGGCTTTGGGTTCATTGGGCTAATAGATGAATGCCAACGAGATGAAATGCCTAGTCCCCTCGATATTCCGATAAGGTCTCCATGGGTTGGCGTTAAATGCTTCATCAGGTTGATAGTCACATGTAGGCATAACTCAGTGGCGAGTCTCCTTGATATCTTGAGAAGCACTTGGCTTATCACTAGGTGTGTTTGGAGTTTGTATCAACTGGAGCTTCATCGATGCAATATTACAATGCCAGAGGGAGATTTTTTACAGTCCCTTCAACATTTCGATGAACGATGGGTTGGTGGTAAAGATTCATTGGGGAGGGACACATATCAAAGGGATTCATCAGAGAGTCTCTTCGATATCCCAATGGATGGCGTTGGCAGCAATGAATAGTAGCGAGGAACTCTTGTTAGAGGGAATGATGGATTTCGCTAGGATGTAGATGATGGTCCCTTCGATATGTCGATAAGGTGGGACCAAACGACATGAAGGATAATGTCAGCTATACAATGATGACATGGATCACACATAGGTGATGGGGACCTCTCTATCAAGGATGTAAGGTTCATCAACGAGATCTGCTAATATTGGAAGGAGTTGATACAACATCCCTTCAACATCCTGATAGGATGAAATGATAGGTGTGTTAGAGTGAGAATGAGATTTTGGAGAGACAAGGTTTGAAGTATCTTCGATGTTTTGATATGACTTCAACAAGGTATAAGGTAATGCCGGTTATGTCATTTGTGACCATTCATCTATTATGGAATTTGGAATGATGGTTTCTTAGAACGCTTGATATGTTTGTACGAATTCCATAGTGCATTGTAAAAAGGTGAAGGGTTGATCAAAGCAATTGTAACGTAATGTTGTCGGATTTATTTAATGAATCAACACTTGAAAGAGAATAGCTTTGTGATTTGTATGTAATTTTTGTTTTACAATAATACAAGAGATCTTTGCTTTGGTGTGTGGGTTTTTTCCTGAGAGGGTTTTCCCACGTAAATACCATGTTCCTTCTTTATTGTCTATTTTTTTATTCGTGTATGTGCATCTTTATGTTCTTTAATTGCACTTTTTGAAAACAAATTATATCTCTCTCTTAAAGATTAGTATTAGGAAGGCATTTTTTTCACTCTTCTTTCCTTTTAGGTAGAACTGCTAAGCTAACCCTAGCTAATTATACATTTGGAAAAGATTTTTTTTGTCTAGAAAAACTAACAGAGTTTGGTTTGAGTGTTGGATTGAATTGAGAACATTTTGTACAAAAAAGGAAAGTTGGGAACATTTTTCTTTGATCTTGTGGAGAAGATCATTTATAGGTTATGAAATTGACATTAGGGCCTACTTTATTTGCTGCAAGGAATAGTTTGAATTTATGGCATCCAAAATTTGGGTATGTTTAAATGCCAAAACCTTGCTTGAAATGGAAAAGGGACATCATAAATGATCTAATATTGTCAAAGGATTATGATCTTAGGAGTGCACGGATAGTTACATATACATAAGCCTTACACATCAACCAACATATAAAGTGCATGTGGAACAATACAATATCATAAAATATATCTCAATACACCATAATTAGTTACATAATAATCATAACACACATTTAATATAAATAAAACTCACTCAAAATACATAAAGAACATTGTAAATAAAGAAAACAAAGATACCAAACTCTATACCATAGAAGACTATACAACACCAAATGAATACTACTCACATCACATACTACAAGTTTACAATGTTGTACATCTTAACCATCCATGCAATCTTAAGGTAGAATAAAATTCATCGCATACTACATGTATTATTTATAGACTTAGACCAACTCTTGCTAAACACATAGATCAAATTAACATAATTACAAGAATTCATGCACTAATAAATAAAAAATACAAGAATACACTAAAACCAAGAAGAATAATAAATGCAAGAGATATATAACCATGTAAGTACAAGGAAAAAACACAAACATGTACATAATAATATGAATTAAGATATATCAAGTTTATATATATGACAAGAAAAAGTACAAAGGAAGGTGAAACTAGGTTTGGTTTATCAAGTGTGATAAACCTATAACCCATGATTTTGAACTTATTATCTTGTTTGAATGAGTTAAATAAGATAATTAAATAATTTAGAACTAAGAATTAATTGAATATACTTATTTTATGATACAAAAATATACAAATTTGATGTACATATTTATAAATCAAGATGAATTTACAATTTTTTTTCATCAAGGAATCGTACATGTTTTCTCTACTCTTTATTGTGTGAAGTACTATTGCATGGTAAGACTCACAAACCTTCCACAAGTTCTTGCTCAATAGTCTACCCCCATATTGGATCAAATGAAAATTTGATGCCACAACAAGATTTGAGTAATGAAGAATATTTTGATGTGTTTTAGTCCTAAAATAACTAGACATTAAACTTCTTGATTAGGTACCTTCTAAGACATGTTCTAGTAATAACCATTGACCTTGTAAGATACTTGATGTTTTCTCCATCTATAATATAGGCCTATAATTTATTTTTTCCCTCAACATAACGACACAAGTAATAATATATTCCCTCTTCATTATCTTCATCTACAATAATTGCATAAACATGTCATGCATTGATATGTGCATCCAATTATATGAATTTAGTCAAGATTCAAAACTCTATACCTTAGACCCTCAACCCCAAACCCTATACTCAATACACTTAACCCTAAACACTATACCATCAACCCTATACCTTTAAACCCTACACCCTACACCCTACACATTATACCCTCAATTGTAAACTCTATACCCTACACCTTATAGCCAATATTGTTAACCCTAAAGTCTAAACCCTATGCCCTCAACCCTAAATCCTAACCCTATACCTTATATCCTCAAACGTAAACCAAATACCCTTGACCCTATACCCAATATCTTCAATCTTGAACTCTATACCCTATACACTCAACCCTATACCCTCAAACCTCAACCCTATACCTTACTGTAAACCCTACACCCTCAACTATAAACTCTATACCCTATACCTTATACCCAGTACTATCAAAATTAAATCCTAAAGCCTAAAGCCTAAACCCTATATCCTCAAACCTAAAACCTATACCTTATAACCTCAATTGTAAACCCAATACCCTTGAACCTATACCCAATATCATCAACCCTAATCCCTAAACCCTATACCCTATACACTCAATCCTATACCCTCAACCCTCAATCCTATACCTTAAAAACTAGATCGTACAACCTGAACCTTGAACCCTATACCTTATACCCTTAATCATAAACCATAAACCATAAACCATAAACCATATACCCTATACCTTATACCCAATATTGTCAACCCTAAAGCCTAAATCCTAAATCCTCAACCAAAAAAATAATACTGGCAACCCTATACCCAATATCCCCAACCCTAAGATTGATACCTTATATAGTCAACCCTATACCCTCAACCATAGGTCCTAAAGCCTATACACTAAATCCTTAATCCTAAATCATATACCCTTGAACTTATACCTTATACCCTAAACCCTAAACCCTATAGCTTATATCCTCAACCTATAAGTGCTACTTGAAGAGTACAATGAAATCCTAGTCCACTCATAGACATGGGTGAATATGAAGGATTTTTAATTAATTGTTAAAGTGGAAGTAAAAAATGTTTGACAACTACTAATTTTTTAAGAGATTGAACCTATAGACAACATTGTACCCACAAAAATAGTCCAAGGGATGAGTGGGTTAAGGTAAAATATTTAGGTAGGTAGATAAGCTTGATGAATAGAAGTATCAAACAATAGAAATAAATTGGGTGAATAGAAGTATCCAACTCCTTGCATTGATGACCTCTTCAATCAAATTAAGGGGGTTAATTTTTTCACTATAGATTGGGTACCACCAAGTTACCATTAAGTCATTAGATGTGTGAAATAATACCTTCAAATCCAAATGGATTTTTCAAATGGGTACACTAGTCCTTTGAAATTGAGGATGATGCCTCCAAATATGTACTAGAATTGGTTTTTGTTCTCAATGTGGTCATCTAATTTCCTAACATGTAGTGAGATTTTATCTAATGCTATGTATAGACACCCCATGTATGTCAAGGAGTTATTTACATTCTTCAAGCCTACAAATAACATGGAATTACTATATCTTAGGGAAAGACATTGTTATTCAAATAGATCATTAACCTCTTGAATTTATATAAATATAAGAAAAATTGTAGAATGATCAACACAAAATGTGGTCTATTTACCTTAAATATTTTCACATCAACATTCTTCATAAGAAGGAAGAACAAATAAATTTAAAAATTGATTGAGTTGGTTTCAAATGAATAAACTTTATACCTATGTTGGATTCTTGCCAACGCTACATAAAATATTAGCCTCAATTTTATTCAGCATTAATATTTGTTGATATTTATCCACAAAGACTCAAATGATAGATACACCCTTTATTACTATATGTAAGATAAAATACTCTATCACATAATGCATATGTCCCTATATACACCCTCAACCTTATAACCTCCATCATAAACCCTATAACCTCAATCCTATATCGAATAACCTCAACCCTATACCCTAGATACTCAAACCAATACCTTCAACCCTAAACACCATCCTCAATACTTGTCCATAAAGACTATAGGCTAAACCCTCAACCATAAAATCCATACCCTAAACCCTATACCTGCGACCCAATACCTTATACCCTAGCCTGCAAACCATATACCCTTAACACTATACATAATACCATCAACCCTTAAACCTATACCCTGTATCCTATACCTTATACCCAATACCATACACCCATAACCTCAACACTAAACCCTACACACTCAAAACTATACCTTATACCCTACACCATAAACCCTATACCCTTGACCCTATACTCTCAACCCTATACCCTAAAGATTAAAAAATATCCCTCAAACCTAGGCCCTAAAGCTTATATACTAAACCCTCAACCCTACTCTAGCTCAACTCTAAACCTTATACCCTTAATCATAAAACCTATACCATCAATTGTAAAATTAGGAGGTAACAACCTAGAGAGGGGACACAGAGAGAAGAGATGAGGAGAGAAGAACATAGAGATGGGTAGGAAGGGAGCGATATGTGGAGACGAAGAGATCTAAAAGGTGGAGAGAGAGAGAATAAAGGGATAGATAGAGGGAATGATCGATAGAGAGTGGGAGAGAGAGATAACTTGAGGGAGATAAATATGTAAAGAAAAAAATAATGCGAGAATGTTATAACACACTCATGCTATGTGAAATCACATAACATGAGGGAGATAAATATACAAACCAAAACATAACATGAACACATTACAATGTGCTCGTGTTATGTCTTGGTTTGGAAATTTATGAGACTTTGGCTTGGATATATCTTGGGCTTCCAACCCAAATATTTGGAGTGAATATTCAACGATCATGGAAGTTTTTTAAAAATAGTAAAAAAAATGACATAGTATTGAGTATGCTCCCCATCAGGTTTGCATGTGTTTCAACACCAAGTCAAAAAAATACCATGATAATGTTAATCTCTCTCTTAGCTATCTAACCATGCAATTTTTTTCATGTTTTGAGTATGTTAAGGTTATCATCTTTAATTTCTTTTGTTAATGTATCTATTTTTTGTAAAACCAATGTGGTATTTTTTACATTTTTTAACTGTTCATTTAAATTTGAAATAGATTATATTTTTAGAAACTAGACTCTATTCTGCACATATCAAAAAATAAAATTAATTTCCGATTAGTTTTTAATTTTTTTTAGGGGGAGCATGCTCAATTTTCTATTTTTCAATATGTGTCCAATTTGAAACTTAGTAAAAAATATATATTCATTAAAAATCTAGCAAAAAACTAGACATAAACTACATGGTGTTAGCTAATTTATCATTGAAGTGATTTTTGAAATACAAAAAAATTAACATTTTAGGGGGGCCACACTAGAAACTATTATTTTTTTTGAAAAAAATAAGACCAATTTGTGTGGCCCCCCTTTTAGAACCCCTTAATCTCTACAATTAAAAAAAAAGTAGTTTAGAAAGTAGATACAAAGCATTATAACTATTCTTTTTGTTGCATCTTAAATTTTTGAGTGTAACTATCTTCAATGTCTCATCCAACACTAGTATTCCTTGATTTCAAAAACAAAAGTGTCCACTTAAGACCCCTTTTTGGTCCCACATCTTTGTGCGATTACCCTATAATAAATTCATAATGGAATAACTTCCCTCAACGAGGAACAAAAGAGCTCACAATAATTTTCTGTTAGATGCAATATAGGACAATTGAGAGGGGGGTGAATTAGTTGTATACTTTTAAAACATCAAAAACCTTCATTAACATTTAGATTTGTATTGTCCCTTAAACCATTATTCACCATTAAAACTTTAACATGCATTAAAAAAATGTAAACACATAAAGTAGTAATGCAAACACATCAAACACATAGAAACACTAGATTTACTTGGAAAACCCAAGAAGGGAAAAACCACGGTGAGGATTAGATCACTAATATATGAATTGCAACACCGAATACAATAAGGCTCACTGCTAAGAGATCACTGCCAAATGACTCACTATTTATAAGAAAGAAGAATAGAAGAAGGGGTGGATCATTACAAATTTGAATTGCTAATAATGCATCTCTCATATTCCAAAGGTACAATTCCACTAAAGCACGAACAACTTATCAAACAGACTAAAATGTAGACACCTTCTTCTCACTACATTATAAATCCATAGGCATTAAGGTTTGCACTAAGATCATCACACTTGATCACATTCACATATTTCACATCTCACACTCTTCTCTTAATCCACACAATAATTCTCCTTGATTTATACCCTTCGCGACCTACAAAAATCTCAATTAGGTCAACCTTAAGGGAAAGTATACACCTCAACCATGTAACACCAAATAGGCTGGCACCAAACACTTCCCCAATATAAATAAGTGAAGCCAAACCATGCCAGTACTTAATTGGGGCTGAAATCTACATCAACATTCTTCTAAACACTTCCTCAACCAATAATTATCCTTCACAATTAATGCTAGCATGCCAGGTCAGCCAAACTTGTACTAACACTATCAAGAGAATCCAACACACCTCTCAAGGTCTGAAAACATCTCACAATCCACACAAAAACATTCTACAATGTCCATACAACATATTTGAATATTCCAACATTTTTAGAATCTTCTGCACAACTACTGCAACTACCTAAAAGTCAAGAACACCTTCATTTTCTACAACCAGACATAATGACACAAACATCCAACACACTTAACAACTTTGAAAAACAAATGAACACTTGAGACTTCAAAGGAAGGTAGATACAAATGATATGAGCATGTTCCTAGATCTGTAACACTAGAACCTTCACTATGAAGAAATGCAAAGCAATCTCATTTCTCCCAGACACCTTATTTCACCAGACAATCATATTGTCAAACACATCTTCCACTGAAGAACGATCTAGAACCTAAAAATATGGATATAAAACCTCTAAAACCTCTAATAATCACATCCAAGCCACATGAGCACATCTTCAATAATGAAGAAATGTGGAGAAAAACACTGAACACTACTTTATCACTCTGAACTTTCTTTTATTCAAATTTTCTCAAAAGCACTTGGAAACCAAGTGAAATAATTTCATAAACAACATTACTAACACGTATGCAACACATCTAAAACATCTGCAAAATGCAACACTTTCCAACTACAAAATCTCCCCCAACACAAGTCATACCAACAACCTTTGCAACCAAACTGAAGTAAGACATCAATGACAACCCCAACAACATTATGTTGAAATTAATACCAACAAATCTAGGCTTCCAACAACTCTAATTCTAGGGGTTGAAATTATCAACACCAACAAAATTATATCACTCTCTTCATACAAGTGGTTGATGTCAATGACAACACCCAAACAACTCACAAATAACTCAAGTTTCCAACAATCTCCCCCTTTGTTATTGATGACACACCTATTTTCTAAAAAAAACATCAACAACAAAAGAAACAAACAACAATACTACAATAAGAAATACTCTCCTTGATTAGGACAACTCTTTACTATTCATCCTCTCTCTTCATAGACTTCTTCTCTTGCAAAACCTTTTCTCTAGATTACTCTTCTCCCTTTCTCCTCTGACAATACTATCTCATACATTGTACTGTCTTTCTCCATGCTTTTCATATTCTCTCCCCCCTATGGTGTTCAGACCATATTCACTTTTGCACTATGGTTTTTCAACCACTCTAACTTTCTCCCCTTATAGTTTTTCAATCACTTTAACTCTCTCCCCCTTTGAAATCAATGGAAAAATATCATAGACTCATCATTCCTTCAACATTAGTCCATGACCAAGAATGTATCTTGAAATTCTTCTCAGATAGATGCACACACTTATTCATCTAGTTGAAAGGAGGGACAATAATCCCTATCTTCTTATAAATATACCAAAAACTATCTTTTGGAAGAGCCTTTGTGAAGCTATCACAAACTTGATCCTTATTAGCCACATAATAAAACTTCACCTCATTCTCTACAACTTTCTCTCTTAAGAAGTGATACCAAGTTGATATATGTTTTGTTCTTGAATGCATTACCATATTCTTTGAAATATTGATTCAACTTGTATTGTCACACATGATAGGAATAGGTTCATCATATGAAACTTTGATATCCTTCAATGTTTTCTTCATTCACAACACCTCTGTACAACATGATTCTGCTATAATATATTCTTCTTGTGTAGTAGATAATGACACTAAATCTTGCTTCTTACTTAGCTATGAAACCAACACAGTTACAATAAATAAAACACAACCACTTGTACTTTTCCTATCATCTGCACATCTAGCCCAATCCACACCTATATATGCACTCAAGGAGAATTTAGTATCCTTAGGATACCATAAACCATAGACCAAAGTTCCCTTCAAGTATCTGAATATCCTCTTCACTGCTACAACATGAGATTCTTTGGGATCTTTTTGAAATCTAGCCATAAGACAAATTGAATGCATGATATCCAATCTAGTAGCAGTAAGGTATAATAGTCCACCAATCATTGATCTATACTTTCTCTAATCTATCTTAGGAGATTCATCATTCTTTCTCAACTTACAACCAATAACAATAGGATTACATACTAGTTTAGAATCATCCATTCCAAAAAATTTCAACATTTCTTTAACATACTTAGATTGTGATATGAAAATGCCTTTCTTTGATCGATTGATTTTCAAACCAAGGAAGAAATTCATCTCCCCACACATTGAAATTTTAAATTATTTTTGAATTTCCTCTACAAACTTCTTGCATATATCTTCATTTCCTCCAAATATTATGTCATCAACATATACTACCACAATTAAGATTAGTTTATTTTAAACTTTGAAATACAAATTGCTATATGCAGTATCTTTTCTAAATACTTGTTGTAACAAGTACTTATCTAACCTTTCATACACATTTTTTGGATCTTTATCGAGTCCATACAATGATTTCTTAAAATTTTAGACCATATTTGCATCTTCTAACAATTGAAAACCTTTTGATTGTTCAATGTATACCTCTTCTTCCAATTCACCATTCAAGAATGTAGACTCTACATCCATCTGATATACTTTTGAAATATTTGTGTTCCACAAAAGATAAAAACATCATGATGGCTTCCATTCTTGCAACTAGAGAAATTTTTTCCTTAAAATATATGCCTTCAACTTGTGTGTAACCCTTACACACAAGTCTATCCTTGTTCTTGACAACTTTTCCATATTCATTCAGCTTGTTCAGAAATACCCACTTATTACCAATCAAATTCTTATTTGTTGGTCTTGGGACCAATTACCAAGTCAACATATTCTCTATATGTTCTAAATCTTCATTTGTTTGATCAAATTCTCATCTTTGCATGCATTATTCACTATTTTTGGTTCCACCTCAAAAATTAAACAAACATTTACTTGTTCTTCTATCATAACAACTTTTCTTCTTGTCAGCACACCTTTTCTCTTATCTCCAATGATCTGATCTTTTGAATGATTCTATTTCACATAATTAGGAGTCTTAGGACTCCTTTCTAGATATTCTTTCTCTTGAAATATCAACTCTTTTCCTTTATATTCAACATTTTATTCTTCACTACAAGAGGATTCATCCAATTCATATCCTTATATCAACATTGAACTTTGACGTGGTTTTTTATCCAATTCGACACTTGAAATCTTAACAATATTCTTCAATATTTTGTTGTAGCACCAGTAGGCCTTTATTCTTGTAGAGTATCTAAGGAAGATCCTTTCATAAGATCTTGCATCAAACTTTCCTAATTTTCCTTCATCTCTTTTGATATAACACTCACTTCCAAAAACTCTGAGATATTTCATAGTAGGAGGTTTATGATACCATAACTCATAGGGATTTTTTGAACTATTCACTCTTGATTGACCTATATTAAGAGTGTATACTACAATATGAATTGCTTCTCTCTAATAGACATTCGAAAGATTAGCTTCCTTCACCATTTTCCTAGCTGTTTCTTGAACTATTCTATTTTCACTCTCTATAACTCCATCTGTAGAGGAGTTCTAAGGGATGATAAATTCCTTCTTATTCCACGATCTTCATAAAAAATATTAAACTCATTTGAAGTAAACTCACCACCTCTATTAGATCTCAAACATTTGATTTTCAGATGCATTTCACTCTCAACCATTGCCTTAGATGCTTTAAACTTTTTTAAAGCTTCTGATTTTTCTTTGAGAAATGTAACCCAAGACATTCTAGAATAATCATCAATTAATAATGTGAAATACCTATCACCACATGAGATTCTAATTTTGGTAGGTCCACATAGATCTGTATGCACTAAGTCCAAGGGATATGTGGTGAATCATTTGTCTTGAATCTTATCTTTGTTTTCTTTTCAACTTGAAATTATTTACAATTTACATTGATAGGATTTGTAATCTTTGGAAAATCTCTCACAACATCAGTAGAATTTATCCTTACTAGGCTATCAAAATTAATATGACCCATTCTTCTATGCCATAAAAATATTTCATTAGTTTGAGACATGAAGCACTTTGCACCACTATCTTTGACTTGATAGATATTACCTCTTGTCCTTGTTCCACCAACAAACAGAATATTGAAGCTTCCTTTTCTAATTTCACAACCACCATTCTAAAATAAAATATTATATCCCTTTCTACACATTTTTCCTACACTTAGAAGATTATGTTGGAGACCCTTGACATAAAGAACATCATCTGTATTATGTTTACCATTAAAAATAATTGAACCTTTTCTATAGATCTTAGCAAATGTGTCATCTCCAAAATTAACAAGACCACCATCATACTTTATAAGCTTAACAAACTTTCTCTTATCACTTGTCATATGATTTGAGCATCCACTATTAATGATCCATAAATTATTCTCTTCTCTATCATGAAAATCAGTCAACATAGTTCCTTCAATGTTATGACCTATTTTTGAAGCACTTTCCTTCACACATCTTTCAAGATTAGTAGAATTAGTTCTAACACTTAAAGCCATGAACAATAATTCATCACTTACTTTATCTGGATAATCTGATTTTTCATCATTAGATACAGCATTATCCTTTTCAACATACTCTTCTTGACAAATTTACCTTTATGATCCTTTTGTTTTTCATTAGTAACTTTTCTTGGACATTTAGATGCATGATGACCTATCTTTCCACAATTGAAAAATTTGAAAGGTAGCTCACATCTTTATTTTCTAGTACCCTTTTTCAATCTCTTCACAATGTTTGTTTCCACCTCATCAAGATCATTTAGATCCGATCCATCATCCTTTTCCTCTTTGCAAACTTTAAAATTAGTTTCTTTGTTTGTAGCATCTTGACCAAACTCTCTCATTTCAAAAGAAGTTAAAGAACCAAACATCTAATCTCTAGAATAATTATCCAAAATTTGAGCTTCCTCAATAGTAGAAAATTTAGGGCTATAATCTTTAGGCAAAGTTCTCAATACCATTTTTACAACTTTTTTTTCATCCGACTTTCAACCAAGACCATTGATGGCATTGACAACTTCATCAACTTTGAGCATGTAGGCAATAATATCTTCATCTTTAGACATCCTTAGAGTTTCAAATTTGGCTTTTTCGTTATGTATCTTTTCTTGTTTGACCTTCTCATCTCCTTCATAGATACCTTCCAACTTTGTCTAGATATATTTAGAAGACTTCATACTTATCACCTTTCCAAGTTTAGAATCAGAAAGACCACTTAAGATTGCATTCCTTTCTTTGCCATTATTTTCATAATCCTTTAGCTCATCATCGCTTATTGGACCAGTTGTAGGCATAGTATTGGACCATTTGTAGCTTTCTAGTAGGTAAAGTTTGTTCCATCGAACAAGGGATATTTGACACCTTTCATGTGTTCCATCCGAATCTACCTCAAGTGGTTAAGCTTCTTTATGAGAATCAAAAATCTGATACCAATTGTTAGATGCACAATCTACAAGTGAGAGGGGGTGAATTAGTTATATACTTTTAAAACATAAAAAACCCTCATTAACATTTAGATATACATTAGCCCTTAAACCCTTATCTACCATCAAACCATTAACACGCATTAACATAATGTAAACATGTAAAGTGGTAATGTAAACACATCAACTAAATAATAACAAAAAAATTATGTGGAAAACCCAAAAAATGAAAAATCACAATGAGGATTAACTCACTAATATATGAATTGTAACACCAAATACAATAAGGCTCACTCCCTAGAAATATAAAGAAAGGCTCACTATTGATGGCTCACTGCCAAAGGACTCACTATCTAGAAGAAAGAAGAAGGGATGTATCACTACCAATTTGAACTTCTAATAATGCATCTCTCATATACTGAAGGTAAAGTTCCATCAAAGCACAAAAATATCATCAAATAGACTAAAATGTAGACACCCTCTACTCATTATATTAAGAAGTCATAGGAAGTAAGGATCACACTCAGATCATCACACTCGATACCATTCACATCTTTTACATCTCACACTCTACTCTTAATCCACACAACAATTATCCTTACATTTATACCCTTCATGACCTAAACCAATCTCAATTAGGCTAGCCTTAAGGAAATGTATACACCTCAACCATGTAACACCAAATAGGTCAACACAAAATACTTCCATAATATAAAGAAGTGAAGAAAAACCACACCCCTACTTAATTGGGACTCAAATATACACCAACATGCTTCTCAACACTTCCTTAACAAAAAATTATCCACTACAATTAGCGCTATCATGCTAGGCCGACCAAACCTGCACTAACACTAAAAAGTGACTCCAAACACACATCTCAAGGTCTAGAAACATCTCGCTTGACCACACAAAAATATCCCACAATATCTATACAAAATCTTAGAATATTCTAACATCATCAAAATATTTTTCACAACTACAGCAACCACCTGAAACTCAAGAACACCTTTATTCTATGCAACCAAACATACATGCACAAACATCCAACACACCAGAAAACTTTGTGGAACAACTCAACACTTGAAACTTCACATGAAGTTAGATATAAATGATATGAGGATGTTCTAGATCTCCAACACTAGGACCTTCACTGCAGAGAAATATGGAGCAATCTCATTTCTCCCAGACACCTTGTTTCACTAGATAGACATATTGATAAAAAAATCTTCCACTGCAAAATGATCCAAAACCTAAAAATTTGGGTATAACACCTCTAAACACCTATGATAATCACATCCAAGCCACACAATTAAGAAATGCATAACAAAACAATGAACACTACTCTATCACTCTGAACTCTCTTTTATTCAAATTTTCTCAAAAGCACTTGCAAACCAAGTGAACTAATCTCATTAGCAAAATTACTAACATGTCTACAACTCCTAAAATCTAACCTTATCCAATCACACCTAATTTTATCCTATCCTACCCTATTAATTAATTAAATATTTATTATTTATTAATTAATTTTATCATTTTTCCATATTTATCCTATATTAGTTTAATTATATAAATATTCACTATTTATTTAATTATTATTCCCTTCACATAATCCCATTAATTAAGTAAATATTCTATTTATTTAATTAATTCCACTTTATCCTCCAATCCTTGTCCATTTAATCCTACCCATTGATTCCATCCATATGGATCACAATCTAAAATTTCCATCACGTGACAAGTGTCCCTCTCACATGACTAACTAGTACCTTATCTAGGTTCATTGAATCTAGACAATAGCCAAAATTTAAACCTTCCATCTCATCCATTCATCTCAACTCCACTTCTTAATCCAAGCCATTCACTTGTCACATGAATACAAATTTGATCCTATGTGTGTGAATATATGTCAGTAATAAGAACAAGCAACACACCAATGAAACATTATATTGAAGAATCTAATTAACTAAAACAAGCTAAATTATGCAAATTCTTCAAAATCATTTCATTGTCCTCTATCCTCAAGCTTTTACAGATTTACTTGCTCTCAGCTTGTTAAAGCAACAACTCAGTAAAATGATAACTCAAAGAGTGAGTATTATGCAAGCTAAGGAAACTACTTCTCCTATGCTAAATGATTATGATAAGCTATAGTAATTGTGCAACTAAAGCTAAGCTATGAAATTGAAATTAGATTATTGATTATGAAACTACCGTTGTGCAAAGATGTGCTTGAATGCTGATTGCTTGAATGCTTGGAAGTAAAATGACTATAATGCTCTTACTATGCAACTAAAATCTATATTTTGGAAGAGCCAAGAGGCTGTATTTATAGATTTTCAAAAGGCAAAAGCTTTGTTGGCAAGCTTCAATGGTTGAGATTTAGCCTGGAAGAATGGATGGTGAGGGATGGAGAGGTTGGAGAGAATATAGCTGCTGGAGAGAAAAAGATGGATTGTGTTTTCAACCCACAAAATCTCCTCATTAAAAAATGGAGATAAATTGCCATTTGTCATGAAGTAGTTTTGTTCCTTGAAGATAATTGCTCAATTAAATAATAATTTTAATTAATTTCTTGTGACATGTGCAAATGGAAGCTTCCAATTAAATATAAATATTTAATTATATGTTTGGAGAATATAGAAGCTTTCTTAATTAAATATTTAATTAAGTGTATGATTATGGGTTTTGATATTTGAAGAAATGTATTTACTTTATATAATAAAGTAATGTGATAATTAATTAAAATAAATAATGGTATTTATTTAATTAATTAAGAAGACATGAGAAAATGATAATAGTGAATGATTTATAGAAAAGGTGAACATTTATAAATAAATTATTAAATTTATTTAAATGTAGTTGAATCAAGAAGATTAATTAAATAACGCGTATTTAATTAATTTACCAGGTTAATATGATGTGACCATTTTTAGATGTGTACAGATCCCAACCCCAATCCTTATTCAATCCTAGCCATTCACTAAACAATGCATCTTGGCCCTTGATTTCTCTCATAGAAGTTTTATAAATGAAATGCCTCTCATCCCATTTATGAATTTACTCTTATGTTACTATTATGCTACCCAATTTATATTGAATCATCTTGATCATATATTCATACAACTAGAATCATGAGCAACCACATGATCCAAGCTATCAATTTATCAACATACTACACTTGATCTTTTTGAGGTTTGTAAGTATTTGTTTTGGATAGGCTAGGTTTGATGCATATTTCATTTGTCATTTGCATGTAATACATTTTGGTGAACCCAACTTGAATATTTACACATAACACTTGTCCTTGTGAGTTGCGTTGAATTTGATATTGTAGATTTATGCTTTTGTAAGTGGGTCTTGGAGGTCAAATTTTTACAAGTCACGAATCACAAAAATAACCTCATGGTTGCATTTAGGAGGACCAATAGATGAATATTGATATAAATTACTATATTTTTCTTATTGTCAAAAATTTGAATTTTTTAGACCCCTTAAAACCCGTCATACAAAAATTTATAAGTAATATGATTGTATAGCCTAAGGTTTTGAAATCTATTAATTTTTTTTTGTAGGTCTTTGGATTTCTATATAACAAATAAAAATCCCATGTTTGATAAAAAGCATATACAAAGTGCCCATAATTTATAGGGAAGTTATTGCTTGGTTATATGGAAGACTAGGGGCTCCACTAAACAACACACAACACCCTGATATTCAAACCCTAGTCACGTGGGTGACCAAGAGCTTAAATTTTGAGGGCTTAAACTTAGACCCCACCTTCCTTTGCACACCCTAAACAAGTAGTTTTACAAAATTGGACATTAATTTTGCCTCACAAATCAGATTTTTGAAATTCAAAAAGAGTTGGAAAGCTAATTTAGAGATATTTGTTATGGTTCAAGTAGATTTTTCAGATTCTTCTCCAAAACCATGTGAAATCATTCAAATTCAACCCTTATTTTTTAACTTCAAATTCTCATAACTTCTTCATATGAAATCATTTTTTTAATTTATTAGAAAATCATAATGAGTCCATTTTTTCTATCCATTTTTTCTTTAGACAATTTGCTTTAGATTTTCCCTCACATTTGAAATTGAGCTTAAAATTTATCTTTCAAATTTGGATTTGGGATTTAAATAAATCAGTGTCTTTTAATCCCCAAGACTCACCTATGTATGCTCTCCTTTTACACTCTAGTGTGATCTTGAGGATAAAAAAATAAGTGATCTTATTTTTTAGGGAGATTTCCTAGGGATTGCATCACCCTAGGAGACAACCTCAACTCTTATGTTTCTATAGAGTATAAAGAAATGGGGTGAATTGAAAAAAAATCCCTCTTGGAAATAGAATATTGTCAATCTAGGCTAAGCCTCTAAAAAATTTATACCTTAGATAAGTGAAGGTGGAGACTGGGTTATCCTCTCCTCTTAGTTGTTTGGTAGTATTCTCTTTCATCTATGGATTAGGGATCACATACCCTTATGGTATATAGAGGATAACCCTAGTTGAGCTTGTAAATCCTAGTTGAGACTTTTTTGGCCATCTTTTATTTTGCTGCCTTGTGCCTACATGGATTGATAATCCCACTTATGTTAGGTTTTTCAATGTATTTTATGTGCTTGAATGTTTAGAACACCTTCCCCACTTGAAACCAAAAGGGGACACTTATCCAAATTGAGCCATTTTATATTTTATTTTTATATCATTTCCTTGTGCATTTTCATTCTTAGTCATAAAATATATATATATTTTTAAAGAAATTATAAAGCCAAAAAAAATCAAAATACTCCAAAAAACCTTATAAATATTGTATTTATTTTCTTAGGTCCAGGTTTCCTTCAAGTAAAGATATACACATCATCTTCAATTCAAACTTACCATCCTCATTACCCCATCCTAATAATCATTTTTCATCCCAATCAGCTCACCCTAACTTTTTATTTTCATTCTAATCATCTCATTCCTAATCAACCTAATCATCTCATCATAGTACTCATATCCTAATAATTCCTAACGATCTTAATCACCTCATCCATAATCATCCTAATCATCCCTTTCAATAATAATAATCATCCCTTCTAATCCTAATCATACCTCTTCATCCCAATCATTCCTTTTCATATTAATAACTTCATCCTAATTAACCCTTTCCATCCTAATAACCTCTTCTCATCTCAATCATCCCTTTCAATCCTAATATTTCATTTTCATCTTAATCATAACTAATCATCCTAATTATCCCCCTCATATTTCTAATCCTCCATCTTACCCTAATCATTTCAAATTCTCCAATCCACCTCACCCCAACCTATTTCCAAATCCATCATTTAGGACCCTAATCCTAATTAATTCTTCTAATAAAATCAAGGTAATAATCCCTATCTTAATCATCCTCGATTAATTTATCCTTCCTAGTACACATCAAAATTCCCTATTCTTAATCCACTTTCATCAATCATATTTATCCCACTTATCTTCTATCCACTATCATCCTTAATATTTATCCTTAATTATCATCTTAATCCAAACCTCTTATCAAAATATTCCCATTCCAACCAAATCCTAATCCAATCCATCTACCCCTCATCCAAATCCAATAATCCATTATCAATCTATTTATACCAATAAAGCATCCAATCTCTAATACTTAATCAAAAATAATCCTTTGAACATCAAAATTTGGTTAAGGAATTAATCTCCCTCATCCCCATATTACTTAATTATCATCAAAAATCTTCACTGAAAGATCCCATCCTTAATCCTCTATTATCCATTTCAAATCTAATCTCCCAATAAGAAGTCAAGACCTTAAGTCAATCTCATCATTAATACACACTTGCTTAAGAATGATAGTCTATATTAAGTGTAGTCATCAAATCCCATCAAATATTATTAATAACTTTTCCTATCTTAAGTATAAATAAAATACAATCAAATATTACTTAAGAACATTAGTCTATATTAAGTATAAATAATCATCCATCATCCATCACTAAATAAAATTATTTTAAGATCTTGAAATTTGATCCCTAAATCTAATCTCATCCTCCATCTTCATCCTTTTGTCTTATTATTATAGTCCCAATCCACTTCTAATACATCATCCTAATTTCCAACCTCATCCAAAATCAATCCAAAAATTTCCGCTTCCAATCAATCCTCTACCATGTCCAAAAATCTAACATATCCTCCATCTAACCTAACCTATTCTAATCCAACCGCATCCATTCCAACCCAATCAAAAACCTTGAACTCATATCTTACACTAGCAAGACCAAATATCACACTTAAGGGAAATCCCAATTATGTTTATGATGATGAGGAGGATAGGCTGGTTGAACAACTTGAGTATGATCCATGTGATGATAGTGAGAGTATTTTGGGTCAAAATGAGTTCTCCCCATCCACCAACTTTTCCAATATCCAAGAATTTACCCTTCCCTTTTCTAATTTCCAAGTCTTCACCAATTTTTCCCTCACTTATCACTTGAGTAATGATAAAGATTCCATGCTTAGCTACTTCCTTATAATTTTATAATTGGTGCTAAAATTCCATCCTCCCCACTTGCATCCAATCTCAATATATATCATATTTCTTGTAATTCTCCTCCCTTTGACAAGGGAAACCGAGCCTCTATAAAAAATTCCCCTCCAACCCCATCAACACCCCAAATCCCCATCTCCAACTTATTTTCAAGATCAATATTCAATTTATCAATATATGGAAGCTTCAATTTATTATTCAAATCATTCATCACCCCAGTCTTATAAATACACTTCATCCCATGTCTTTCATGAATTCCTCCAAGGACTATTAGCAAAGGTGAATAAATACCCATGCAAAAATAAAGTTGTTCAATATTCCCATGTCATCCATCCACCTTCATCCCATCACCATCAAGATAAACCCTAATCCCCTAAATCTCATGAATTTACTAACCCTCTATCTACCCAATTGGAGAAGTATATCCAACCTTACTCCCCCATCACACCATCCACATCAAATGAGCTATATCAATCCATTAATCCAAATAATGGTAGTGTGAATTCCCCTCCCTATCAAGATCAAAGAATAATTTCTACCTTACCCAATAATCCTCTCCCATCTCATGATCAAGATAACTCTTCAGATCCATCATATTATCCCTTTACTAATCAAGATATAAGTATAACTTCCACTCTCTCATGGTACCTCCCCAAATCAAGATCAAATTATCCCTCCTTGTACCCCTCATGATCTATTTACATCTCATAATAAAGAGAAAATTATAACATCCACTCCCTCATATGATCCCTCTCCAAGTCAAGCTCAAAGCATCCCTTCATTGCCATGGTATGATCTTAATCCTCCACAAGATCCCATCAAACCTATCTAAGATACCCATGAAACCCACACCTATCAAATGGGTTCCTCCACTTTTATCCAATATGGTTTACTCCATGAGCCTATCATTCCTTCCATTTCATATCCCCTTCAAAATGAAATCATGTATTATTTATAAAACAAGTACCCCATTGGAAAAATTATTTGTCAAACTATGTATTATCATCGAAAAGGGTTAGTCCTTAATGAACAAGGAATCTTAGAACCCCTATATATCAAATAAAATCCTAATTTTCATGGACTTAGCTATCAAGCTCAAGATATCGATACACTTACCAAAACCCAAATCCTTGCACTTAGGTCCAATAATTCATATCCTCCATCCTCCAAATCCATATTAGGTCCTTATATTCCAAAGCCCAAGCCTTCAACCCTTTCATTTATTTTGGGTCCCTATGTCTCAAACCTAGTCTTTAATCCCTTCCATCCATCTTGGTTCCTTACATTCCACCACCCATCACTCATATTTTAAAATCTCTTGACCCTATTTATCCATCAACTCAATTTCATAATAAAGATCAACCAAGGCACACATCCTTGAAGCCATTCCAAAATCCTACCTTCATTAACCCATCAATAGTACCTCCATATAATTCTTGTCCATCCACCAATCCCATTGATCTTGGAAGCAACTTGGATGCTAAACATAAAATACATCAATCCAAAAATCTAAATATATTCAAGAATCAACTTGTACCATATAAAAGACACACTAGAACAAATATAAATTGGATCCAAAATAAAAAATATAAATCTAAGAGGACACAAAGGCATGTGAAGCAAAAATAAAAGAAAAAATCCATGTGGGTCCCTAAGAAACTAATAGAAGCATTTCATATCAAAGCACAAAAAAAACTAGCATCCAAAATTTGTAATCCAATAGCTTTATCCACTCTTAAGTCCTCCAATCCTCCATCTAATGATACTTCATCTTTCAAATACATTTTGGGCCTTTATGTCCCAAGATCCACTATCCTAAGTCCACCATATCCTCATTCTTTTTTGGGCCCCTATGTCCCAAAATCCACCCTTCCATATAATTTAAATTCCACTTCTTCTCCACAACTTCACCACCACTCAAGGTGTGTGCTAATGTTAATCTTTCCAACATTCCCATCCACCCATCTACAAGCCTTCCAACACCCCATCTATTATCCAACATCTACTCTCCATTATTACATCCCTTTTATCCAATATTTTTCATATACCCTTATCCATTCACTCCCCTTATCATCATTCTACCAACATCTATAAGCACCTCCAATTTCTATGGTCTATTATAACACATCTTCAAGGAATACCATTCATGAAAAAAAATTCTTGATTCATTCCTCCATCTTTCTATCATCCATCCACTATATTCCATATCCACCTATCCACATGCTTATCCTTATCCTTATCCATACTATTTAAAATATCCAAAATAAGAAGGAAAATTTTGAAAAATAAAGACACACCATTCATCCAATAGAGAAAACAACTTCTTATGGTTCCTTGGACAAGTATCATGATAAAAATTTGGAAAATATACTATTGGATGCTGAGGTTGTGTTGTTGATATGTGGTTGTCATTGATGTCAACGCTATTAGCAGCCAACAAAGCTGAGAAGGTTAGAGTGATGGAAAGTTTTGTACATTGATGATCAAAAGGTGTGAATTAGAGGGTTTGTTGCTGAGCCTATCTAGTATGTTGTCCAGAAGTTTCAGTGGTACACATCAAGATTGAAGAAAGTTATAAAGTGTTGTGTTCCTATAGTTATTCTGTTAATGTAGCAAGTGTTTCTGAGAGAAGAGAATGCAATTCTGGTGAATTGAATTATTGTGTATGTTCCTAAGATGTTCAGTGATAGTTCTAGATCATGCTTTATCAGTGTGGTACGTCTGCATTGATTGACGTGTTCGTGATTGAATATTTTTCCTTATGTGTTTAATTTTTTCATGTTCTTGGCTGACATGATGGTGGTAGCATGTTGCAGATCCTTATGGATTAATATTTTATTGTTTTTTGAGGATGTTGATTTAGGTCCTCACTATGTTGTGACCGACTTAGGTTGGTTTGCATTGAGATTTGTTCATGCATTGAGGCCGAAAGTTTGTAATTCATTTATTATTTTGTGGCTGATAGAGTAGTTGATGAAAATCTATGTAGAGGATATATAAGAATGATTTTTTCTTCATTTTGAGGTGTGTGTATGAGAGTGTGTGGTGTATTCTCAGTGTGTGTCCATGTGTGTATGTGAAGATATGTGCAAATAAAGATTGGATCATCCGAATGCAGAGTAGAGTGTGAATAAGTTTGAGTGAAGTATATTTGTGCCTAACCAAAACTATAATCAAGCTTATGAAGAAGCTAATTTATCAGTTCATATTTGTCAGATGGATTTAATCTGATTTTCTTATGTAAGATAGTGAGCCTTCCCTTTGAAAAGTGAGCTCTAGGTAGTGTGCCTGAATGCAAGTGGATTCCTTATTCATTCTTTATTATAATTTTAATAGGGTATAACCTTGTGGACTAACATCCACAGTGGTTGTTACCCTAATAGGGTTTCCACGTATAAAATATTGGTGTTCATGTGTTTCTGATGTGTTTTTGATTTATGCTTGCACTGTTAATTATCAGATTTGAGATTAAAAGTTGATTAAGTTTGAATAAGTTTAATTTTTGCAACAACTGATTCACCCTCCCTCTTAGTTGTCTATCCATATTTTTCCAACAATTGGTATCAAAGCTAGTTCCTCTGAAAAAGTCTAACAACTTGAGGTGATCTGAGATGGCATCATACAAGAAGGATGTCCTAGATTCGATGGTACAAACTACTCTCTATGGAAATTTAGAATGGAGTGTCATTTGGAGTGCATTGGTGAGCCTTTTTGGAAGATTACAAAGAATGCATATACTATTTCTCAGAATGGTCCCTCCTTTGCTGATGATATCAAGGAAGCATAAAATAATACCAGGGCTATAGAAGCATTTCTGAGTGCTTTGACATATTTAGAGATGACTAATGTAATAGGTCTGAAGACTGCACATGAGATCTAGAAAATGTTGGAAATATTGTATGAAGGAGATGCACTAGTGAAAGTTGCTAAGCTACAAAGTCTGAAAGGCAAGTGGGAGAACATGAAGATGAGTGAAGATGAAAACATCTTTTCTTTTGCACAAAAGATAAATGAACAAGTGATGGGAATTAGATGTGCTGGTGGAATCTTGGAAGAAGATGAGATTGTGGCTAGAATACTTAGATCTGTGCCTACTTCTTATAAAACAAAAACTCATGCTATTGAAGAGCTCAGGACAGTAAAAAATATGACAAGAGACATGCTGATTGGAAAAATTGTTGCCTTTGAGTTGAGTGATTTTGTGAATATTCTCCTAAGATAGTGTTTGCATTCAAAGCTACTGTATCCGAAAAAAGCCAATAGAGATATGATCTGGGAGAGAGTTCCCAAAAAAATTTAAAATATGAAGAATAAATGAAATTTATTGAAGATGAAGAAAGAGAGCTAGAAGAACTGGAAGCACTGATTGTGAAAAGAGAAGATAGAGGAGAAGGTAAGTACAAAAGAAAGTTGCCTATTAAATATTTCTCTTGCAATAAGATAGGTCATTTTGCATCAAGGCATCCTGAAAGGGTTTCTAAGTATAAACATGATAATTCTAGATTTAAAAATAAATTTTATTATGCTAAAGAGGGTGTTACTGATGATGAATCTAATAAAGAAACTGGAAATGAAGATGGATGGGTATTAATTTCATTCAAGGAAAATGGTCCGATGTCCACTAAATTAGCTATTAATAAGAATATTGAGAAAACTCTTGCAACTAGAATTGATGAGAAGGATGAGTGGGTGATTGATAGTGAATGCTCACATCATATGACTGGTGAGAAAATAAAGTTTCTAAGCTTAGAAAAATATGATGGTGGTGTTGAGAGATTTGGAGATAACAATGCTGGTGTGATTTATGGTAGAGGAACTATTTCTCTTGGTGGAAAATGCAATACTGACGATGTCCTATATGTTGAAGGTTTGAAGCACAATTTTTTGAGTGTTGGAAAGATGGTTGACAAAGGTTACAATCTTCAGTTCAAAGATGGTAAGTGCAGGATACTAGGAAGCTCAAGAAATGTGATTGCTTCAGGAACAAAGACAAGAGGTAATAATTTTCACTTAAATGTTACTAGTGAAAGTTGTTTGATTGCTAAAATTGATGTAATTTGGTTATGACATAAAAGGCCGTGTCATGTGAATTTTGATAAAATTTTCAAAATAAGCTCCACATAAGAAATCAGAGATCTACCTAAGTCAGTGAAGCCTACTAACACTATATGCAAGGAATGTCAAATGGGAAAGCATACAAGAATTTCATTTAGGAGAAAACATCATCATTCCAATGGAGTATTGGATTTGGTACATATTGATCTATGTGGTCCATCTAGAATCAAAAGTTTACAAGGAGAAAGGTATTTCATGTTGCTTATTAATGATTATTCTAGAATGGTATAACATGAGGCATTAGAGAAATTCAAAAGCTTCAAGGCTATGCCAGAAAATGAGATAGGTCTGAAGATCAAATGCTTGAGATCACACAAAGGTGGTGAATTTACTTCCCAGGAGTTCAATTCATTTTGTGAAGAGCATGGGATAAAAAGATACTTATTTACTCCTCGGAACCCACAACAAAACGAAGTTGTTGAGAGAAAAAACAAATCAATTTTAGATGCTACCAAAACTATGATGTTGGAAGGTAATGTTCTTCATACCTACTAGAGAGAAGTTGTAAGAACTATTGTGTATACTATCAACCGAGCGAATGTCAATGGTAATTTTGGTAAGACTCCTTTTGAGCTATGGTTTGGTTATAAGCCTACTGTTGAAAATTTTAAAATATTTGGAATTAGATGTTATATCAAAAGAGATGAAGATATAGGAAATTTTGAAGCTAGAAGTGATGAAGAAATCTTTCTGGGTTACTCTACTAAGAGAAAAGCCTATCGATGCTACAATTAAAGATTGAAGAAGATGGTTGAGAGTGAAAATGTTAGAGTTAATGAGGATATTAACAAATCATCCAGGTAATGTGGATATGATTCATATGACCAACAAGATAGTATTGAGAATGAGAAGAGTGCACAAACAAAAAATCAAATCAAAATTGTTCTGGTGAATCAAGAAAGTTTTGAACAAGAAGATAGTGGAAATGCAAAAAAAAAAAAAAAAGAATCCAAAACCCCAAGGTATGTAAAGCGAAGTCATTCTGAAAGTAATATCATAGGAGACAAGAACAAAGGTGTACATACTAGAATAAAAATTGCAGAAGAATATTGTCTGGTATCCAAGACTGAGCCTAGCAATATTAATGAAGCATGTAAAGATGAATATTGGATGGAAAAAATGAAAAAAGAATTGATGCAGATAGAGAAAAATGATACATGGACTCTTGTTCCTAGACGTCAAGACAAAAATGTGATTAGAACCAAATGGGTTTTCAAGAATAAGTTGAATGAACAAGGTGAAGTGATCAGGAATAAAGAAAGACTTGTATGTAAAAGGTACTCACAGATGGAAGGTATTGATTTTGAAGAAATTTTTCCCCCTATTGCTAGAATTGAAGCTGTATGCTTATTTCTTTATTATGATACTTTCAAGAACTACAAAGTATATTAAATGGATGTGAAGTAAACATTTCTAAATGGTGAATTAGAAGAAGAAGTTTATGTTGAACAACTAGATGGATTTCAGTTGACTGATGGAAAGGACATGGTGTGTTAGTTGAAGAAAGCACTATATGGACTCAAACAAGCCCCTAGAGCTTGGTATGCAAGACTAGACAAATACTTATTGAAGCTTGGATTCAATAAAGGTACTGTTGACAACAATCTATATTTCAAAGTGGATAAGGATAAAGAATTGATTATTGAAGTCTTTGTTGATGATATTATTTTTGAAGGTGATGATGACTTATGTATGAAATTTTTTGATGAAATGAAAAGTGAATTTGAAATGTCAATGATAGGAGAACTAAAATTATATTTAGGATTGCAAATCACTCAGTTAGATGATGGAATTTATTTATATCTCAGTAAAAGTATGTGAAAGAGTTACTAAATTTTTTTGGCATGGAAGATTCAAAGCCAGTTGGTACACCCATGGTAACTAGATGTAAGCTAACACAAAATGATGATTCTCCTAAGGCTAATAAAAGAAGATAAATATCAATGATTGGTGGATTGCTATATTTGACTCAAACCAAACCAGACATTATGAATGTTGTATGCATGGTTGCTAGATATCAAGTTGATCCAAAGGAATCACATGTGACTGCAATAAAGAGAATATTTAGATACTTGAAGGAAGAGTTGACTTTGGGTTATGGTATCCAAAGGATGACGATCTTACTTTAAATGCCTTCATAGATGCAAATTGGGTAGGAGATGTAAATGATAGGAAAAACACAAGTGGTGGTGCATTCTTCTTAGGGAAGAAGTTGGTGTCTTGGCTAAGTAAAAAAAAAATCTATTTCTCTATCTATTACCGAGGTAGAATATATTGCTATTGCAAACAATTGTACTCAAGTGTTGTGGATGAAGCATATGCTAAGAGACATCAAAATTGAGTATGATGAGCCAATTTCTATATTCTATGACAACTCAAGTGCTATAAACATTTCCTAGAATCTGATGCTACATTAAAAAAAAAAGCACATATCTATCAAGTATCACTTTTTGATAGACAAAGTGAGTGAGAAAGAAGTCAGACTGGAATATGTGCGTAAGGAACAAATTGCAGATATTTTCACTAAACCGTTGCCTAAGGATAATTTTGAGTATCTCAGAGGAAAGTTAGGGGTAATTTTCCCTCCTAATATGAACTAAGATGCAAGTCCTTGCATCAATCCATGCACTCATAGTCAGATCTTGTTTTAGATTGATGTTATGGTGGTTGCTACTTAGGGGTAGTAGTCAGAAGATTTATATATGTGGTTTAGAACATGTGTATGTTTGCCATTGATGTTAAAGGGGGAGAAGAGAAATGTGAAAAATCCTGTGGAGAAGAGTCATGAGAGAAGAGTAACACTGGAAGTGCTTATGTAGAACAAAGGGAGAGAAGTGAACAACTAGTTGTGTTGATGGTATTCTTCACATCATGTGTTGCCATCAATGCCAAAGGGGGAGATTGTTGGATGTTGAGGTTGTGTTGCTGATATGTGGTTGTCATTGATGTCAACACTCTTAGCATTAATGATTCTGAAGGTTGTATATGTCGAGGAGATTGAGAAAATTGTAATAAATATATTGTAGGCAACCAACGAAGCTAAGAAGGTCGGAGTGATGAAAATTTTTGTATGTTGATGATTAGAAGGCGTGCATTAAAGGGTTTTTTGCTAAGCCTATCTAGTATGTTGTCCAGAATTTTTAGTGGTACACATCAAGATTGAAGAAAGTTATAAAGTGTTGTGTTCCTACAGTTATTCTATTATTGTAGCAAGTGTTTCTAAGAGAAGAGAATGCAATTCTGGTGAATTGAATTGTTACATATGTTCTTGAGATTTTTAGTGATAGTTATAGATCGTGCTCTATCAGTGTGGCACGTCCACGTTGATCGGTGTGTTTGTGATTAAAGATTTTTCCTTGTGTGTTTAAGTTTTTCATGTTCTTGACCGACATGATGGTGGTAGCGTGTTGCAGATCCTCATGGATTCATATTTTATTGTTTGGCATATTTGAGGATGTTGATTTAGGTCCTCACTATGTTGTGACTGACTTAGGTTGGTGCACATTAAGATTTGTTCATGCATTGAGGACAAAAGTTTGTAATTAATTTATTATTTTGTGGCCGATAAAGTAGTTGATGAAAATCCATGTAGCAGATATATAAGAATGATTATATCTTCATTTTGAGGTGTGTGTGGTGTATGCTTGGTGTGTGTTCATGTGCGTATGTGAAGATATGTGCAAATAAAGATTAGATCATCTGAATGAAAAGAAGAGTGTGAAGAAGTTTGAGCGAAGTATATTTGTGCCTAACCGAAACTATAATCATGCTTATGAAGAAGCTAATTTCTCAGTTCATATTTTTCAGATGGATTTAATCTAATTGTCATATGTAAGGCAATGAGCCTTCCCTTTGAGTAGTGAGCTCTAGGTAGTGTGCCTTAATGCAAGTGTATTCCTTATTCATTCTTCATTATACTTTTAACATGGTATAATATTGTGGACTAACATCCACTATGGTTTTTCCCCTAACAGGGTTTCCCCATATAAAATCTTGGTGGTCATGTGTTTCTGATGTGTTGTTGATTTATGCTTGCACTGCTAATTATCAGATCTGAGATTAAAGGTTGATTAATTTTGAGTAAGTTTAATTTCTGTAACAACTGATTCACCCCCCCTCTCAGTTGTCTATCCTTGTTTTTCCAACATATACATCATGTGTGATCCCCCATCCTATTACACTCTACACTTGGGGAAAAGGTTCGTCCATGCTACCTACCACATCCTATCTACATCTTCCAATATCTCTCATCCCCTATCCATCATCCTATCCAAGTCCATACTCCCTTTTCTACCTTTGATCTTGACAAGGCTAAGGATATTTGTCATGTATCCTACCTATTGTATGGTCTCACAACACAACCCAAGAATGTAACCCAAGTTAAAGCTAACACTTATGGTAGGTGTTGGCTAGTTGAAGAGATCATCGAAAGTTAAAGTCAAAGGATTTTTTTTGGAGTACTTCGTGATTCAAGTGTACCGAGTACTAGGTATTGAGTACTAGAAGGCCAAAAATGTGAAAGTGTTAACACAAGGCTTTGGGTGAAATGTTTTAGTCCTAGAGTAAAGGTCCGAAAAAATATGGAGGTTCCAGTAAAATTCAGGGTTTGGGAAAATTTGTCGGTAAAAGTTGAAGTATCAGGTACTAGGTACTGGGTAATAATGTTGAGTTAAAGTTGAATTCTTAAGTTTTTTGGAGGGTTCGAAGGTCTAGCAACCTGACTAAAAAGGAATAATTACATAGGAATATGATTTCAAAAGCATGATATTTATGATGTATTTAAAATGATAGTTTATTAATAATGGTTTTATTTTCATGAGAGTTTTATGAATATTTTAAAAGGGATTTAATGTGCAGAATTTGTGCTTGTAGGAGAAGTAGATTGCAATGCAACATTCGGGTATGGACAGTCAGAAAAAATAGGTTGCAGGAAAATCTGATGGTGTTACTAGGTTTGATAGTATGCTCTAGAAGCTCATGCAAGGACAAAGTTCATTGCACAGAAGCACCAAGTATTGGAAAACCAACAAAATTAGTATTACACATGCGACAAAGGAGTGTGCCCAGTCCAGGAGTTATTCAATTTTAGGAATGTTTCATCTGAGTCTAAATCTAAATGTAGGAATACAAGGTTCACTTGATCATTCTGAATATATGGGAAGTTCCTAGATTTTGTTTGGCGGGTTTTAGTTGGTTCCAAGATGGAAGCCTACTAGTAAAAAGATAAAAGATTTGAAAGAGTTTAAATTGCTAAGAAGGTTGACATCCGTTGACTTCGTCAACAATTCTCCTACTAGTTGTCATATTCCATGTGCATTGTTGTGATTCGTCCCTTGGATTTCCTCTCATGTATCTATCTTATCTTCCATGTGTCTTGTTCTTATAAAAGACTAGATGTTTTATTTTAAGTTAGTTCAAAATTTGTGGATGTCGGAAGAGCCAAAACTTCTTTAAATTTTGTTCTTTTTTCCTATTTTATGAACCATTCTAGATTAAAAATTTGTATGCACATAGAAGCTAATTAATATCAAAGCTAATTTGAAAGCTACCACTTGGTATGAAATCTTTTGTAGTTGGTTGTTTGTTCATCTAGACAAGACTGCATGTTGCACCATTTGAGGGTGCATACAAAACCTACTTGGTGTCCAAATAAACCTCCCTTTCTTTAAAATATTTCATCATTCTATGCCTAGTTGTGAAGTAATTTGGTGAAGTATAGAGTGGTTTTCTTTGATTTGGTTAATTCTTGGGGCATGCGTGGATAATACCTAGGAGCACTTTTACTTTTCAAGTATTTTTGATGCTTTATTTTAGATTAGATGTTTAAATTTCAGAAAATGTTCCAAAAAAGAGATAATAAATGAAAATTTTATTACAAATCTTTCGTTTCCATAAAATTCTTGAATGATTAAAGCTAAATCTACTTAAGTGATAGAAAATTTGTTTTAAATTCATGAAATTTTATTACAAATCTATTGATTCCATGAAATTATTTGATGACCAGATTGAGATTATCTTTTATCGATCCTTATGATTCATTTGAGAATGGGAAATTACCGTTTAATCCTCATTATTAACATCATTATCACAATGAACCTTGATGTGAACCTAGTGTGGTCCATACTTGACATAAAAGAGCCTTGGGATTAAGTTGAGTTAGCCTGAGATTTAGGTTGTCCTGGTTTAGTCTTTCAAGTAAAGATAGGTTCTCAAAGTATGTATGTGAGGATTTATTTGCAGTGTTGGTGTGCAACTAATATCGTGATCAAAACTACCTACCTCATCTTATCTATATATTCCAATATCCACCATCTTATATCCCTCATGTTATTTCCTTTATTCTATTCTATCCAAATTAATCCACCTTTCCCATCTTCAATTTTGATAAGAAGCCTCCATGCTATCCTCCCATTTATATCTTATCCATATAATATATTATACTCCATATCATACACATCATCCTATCTCCTTTCTACCATCCTATCCAATTCATTCTCTCTTTTCACTCATGATCTTGATAGAGAGCTACAAGAAAAATACCTATGCATGCTATAGATAATATCCCTTATGCACTATCCTTCCATATCATGCATCCCTTACCATACTTCATCATTTATTTTACTCCTCTAGTGTTGGGACATCTTAATACTTTTCAGTATAGTCCTTGGAGTTTCATCCTCATATACACCCCTATTAATCGATATATCCAATTATTGTCATAGGGATGTATCCTTCCCAATATATGTGATTCTTATCATTAACAACACAATCCTTTGGTTATGCATTGTTCTTATTGTTAAATTTTCTATTGTCCTCAACATCATAAATCAATCAATCAATCATTTTCAACTTGAATAAGGGCATAATATTGGTTTGTTTTTGGTTTTTTGTGCATGCTTCCTTGATGTTTGTGTGTTTTTATCATTGTTTGTATTTATCATGATATTTTCATTGTAATTCCACAAGAGCATCATGATTTTCCATATCATGGTATGATAAGGGATATGTTTTTATTTGACCTTTTTGATCATGTACCCGACACATTGTCATCTTTGTTCCTTATACCTTGGTGCATAGTATCAAGTATAATATCAAATCTAGGTTTTGTATACTATTGCACATGATGATCATCTATCATCCCCACCCACCCATATATTCTTCATCATTATCTTCTACCATCTATCCTTATCTAGTCCCTCATTTCATCTTTCATCCTCTAACTCTGCCATCCATTTCAAGAGCACACCCATGTTCTTTGAACTTTCCTATCCTCTAGAGGGGGAATACCACTACCTCCTCATCATCCTGACTTCCATCCTTCTAGTGATTTGAGAATCATTACACTAGTCCTAATCCCTTTCCTACCCACTATGTTTTATTCGTTTTTGAAATGATGCTACCTCCTATAGTCGTAACATCATATTAAAGAGGGGAAAAACATAGACATCTAAAATCTAACCTTATCCAACCACACCTAATTTTAGCATATACTTTCCTACTAATTAAATAAGTATTTATTATTTATTTAATTAATTACATACTTTTCCCATATTTATCCTATAGTCCTTAAAATAACTAAATATTTACTATTTATTTCATTATTATTCCTCTCACATAATCTTATTAATTAATTAAATATTTTATTTATTTAATTAATTCCACTTTATCCTTCATTCCTTGTACATTTAATCATATCCATTTATTCCATTCACATATATTAAAACATAAAATTTCCATCATGTGACTTGACTAAGACCTTGTCTAGATTCATTGAATCTAGACACTAGCCAAAATTCAAGCTAACTTTCCATCTCATCCATTCATTTCAAATGAACCTCTTAATCCTAGCCATTCAAAATAAGGATGTTTCCCTAATATATTCTTAGGCCTAACCCTTATCCTTTATTTGACACTTGTCACATGACTAAATATTTGATCTGAACCCTAATCCTCATTCAATCCTAGCCATCCATCAACCAATCCATCTTGGTCCTTGATTTCTCTCATGGAAATTATACAAATAAGAGGCGTTCCTTCCCATTTAAAAATCTTCCACATTCATATCATTATGGTGCTCAAATTTATATCAATCTCTTCTCATCATGCTCTTATGCTATTGCATTTTATATCTACTTCTTCCATATCCTAGCTTATCTTCATCACATAATCTTATCCATTGGATCATTCACCATATTAATCCTATAATATTGCTAGTAGTTTAATGGGAAACCACATTACTCCATAAAAACATCAAAATAACACATCAATTGGAGCTAGGGTGTAATCTACTTTAACTCTATATGAGGAGATAGAAGGGTTTTAGGTGAAGGTATAATGTGTATTGCATTATCTTCTATATCATTTACCTTATATAGTTTTCTTGCCCTCATCACCAATCCTAATAGTGGATCAAATTAAGAGGAATTTAACAAATCAAAGAGTATGAGAGAGAAAATAGTGAGATCAAATCCATATGGAGAGAATAGATTCATAGAAATGGAGATGATCCAAGACACAAAATTGTTCCAAGTAAAGAAAAATTATTTTCATAGAGTGTAAGATTATATAAAGAAATAGAGGCATCATTTCCAAATCTAAGACAAATCATGTTGTAGAATCTTCATCACATTCATTCATATTTGGTAATCAAGATAAGTACCCCTATTCACTTTACATTTACTTTCCTGGAACAAACAAAATTTAACTCTAAATTATCCACAACTCTTATTTTTAGTCTCAAATAGTTTATGCTTATGTGTATGCATTTTATTAAATTATCAGAGATTAAGCTCAGTGAAA
The DNA here is from genome assembly GCA_007115665.2 of Sequoiadendron giganteum. NCBI lineage: Eukaryota > Viridiplantae > Streptophyta > Pinopsida > Cupressales > Cupressaceae > Sequoiadendron > Sequoiadendron giganteum. The sequence continues at coordinate 636,247,754 of CM021101.1, forward strand.
GCTTATTTTTCTTTACAATTATATAAAACCTTTAATTTTTCAGTCAATGATTATTTTTCCAATGCATGAATAAATATACTTAATTTTTAAATAAGTTATTTTTTTGGTCATTTTTAAAACCATCTAATAATATTAATTTTGAAATATTGATGCAAAAATATTTTAAATGCTTTAGTTTTATTCATAATGGAAAGTGGGAAAGTGTTAAGATTAGTTTTTCTATTCCTTACAAGTCCTTGTAAACATTTTGTAACCCAAATTTTAGGTAAGATTAAATGTTTTTAAATAATATTTCGTGCTTGTATCTGTAAATATTATTTAATAAGAGAATTGAGTTTCTTAACGACACATGTGAAATGAAATATTCCTTTGGAAACTTGTTGTGGTTGATGAAAATGTGAATTACAAATAACAACAATAAAAAAATCACACCTTCACAATCACACAATGAAGTTCAAGATCTTGGATCAAAATATGAAATTTAGATTGTGTGTTGTGAAAATGAGTGAAATAGTTAACTAAACATAAACACACAATCAATGAAATGTATTACATCTAATGGAAGAGAAATAATAAATCAAATTATTATGATTCTTCATTCAAACTCATTCAATTGTCCTCTATTCTTGGTGATTCCTCAATTCATTCTCTTAGAATTATGCATTGCACATGAATCTATGAAATGAAAACCTAAGAAATGAGATGCTATTATGAATGCAAACTATATGCCTACATCACTATATTTTTGTATTTTTGGATGCTAGAGTGCTGAATGATCTATGATGGAGTGTTGCTATGTTCAAGTGATACTAAAATTAACAATGCAAATCTAGAGATAATGCTGTATGAAAGATTCAATAAATCAAAATGCTAAAATGAAATTTCCATGATAATGCTAAATGAACTAAAATGTTGAATGCAAACTACAATGCTCTTAAATTATACTAAGATTTCTACAACATAAGTTTGTAATCAAATCCTATATATGGAAAGTTGTAGAAATGCTCCCTATTTATAGATTTTTCTAGGCTTGAGTTGAGGTGGCAAAGACAAACAGTTGAGATCATGATCCTGCGACATCAAGGGTTGAGCATGAGGAGGTTAGAGGAATTCATGGAGGTTGCTCCATTTGGAAGATCCAATCCTCCAAGTGTCCAAGAGCATCATTTAATAGAAGGATCCATGTGTCTCCTAGGAAGTTAGGAGGTTGAGAGGTTATAGAAAATATTCCCAATTTAAAAAATTAGAAATAAATGAAAATGTGTGGCATATGATGAGGTGGAGGATGAGTTGGAGGTGGTTAGAAGAAATATGGAGACATGTGCTAAATTAAATTTAAATGGAAGAGGGAAATTAATTAAATCAAATTATTTAAATTTGTGCATTTAATTAATTTTAAGAGGAAAGTGATTTTTGGAAAAAGAGGAATTTAGGGAATGAACCATATAAATAAATTTATCAATTTATTTATGATGGTAGAGGAATTAGAATTTATTAATTAAATAACAAGTATTTAATTAATCGTGCTTGAGACCATTTTTACGTGCATACATTTTGCCCCTCTTTGAAGTGATGTGCATAGACACATTGCTTCAAAGAATATTTTCTAGACCGCAACGATAAAAATTACGACATGCCCCAAAATCTGATTTTGCAGTGATGATGAATGGATGC
>CM021101.1:636257041-636349279 GCA_007115665.2 Sequoiadendron giganteum
AATAAAGAAATCACATGATCTTTGAGGACAAGGGGTTATCAATGGCCTCCTTTTTAAGCAAGGTTTAAGCAACCATTATGGAGGTTGTAAATCATAGATCTTCTGTCCTCCAATAGAAACATGTTGCCTTCACTGTCTGGGACGGTAGGATGAGATTGGCATGGTCCAATCTCCAAGTCCCAATCTTTATAGGGACCGGAAGCAATCTCACAAATCCATTGAGGGATCAAGGAGTATGGACTCCCCCAAAAGATGGATGGTTCAAATTGAACTTTGACAGGGCTTCAAGGGGCAACCTAGGTCCTTCTAGGGCAAGAAGCATCATCAGGAATTGAGAAGGATTAGTGGTAGGAAGGAGGGTGGTCCCATTCAGAGTCAACACTAACAATTATGCATAATTCAGTGCATTAATTTATGGCCTTTTGCATTGTATTGAGTTGGGTTTGAATAAGGTGGAAATAGAAGGAGATTCAACCATTGTGATCAATGCGGTCATACTTGGAAAGACACCTAATTGGAAGCTCAACGTAGTTCTGGAAAAATAATTGGAGATCCTTAGTATCCCAAGAGAATATACAATAAATCATGTTTATCGGTAGGCTAACTAGGAGGAAAACCATCTTGCCGACCTCATGATCGAAGGGTGTGAGATCAAGGATATATCATATCAGTAAACTTAATACAAAATTATGAATGCTGTAAATTTGTATAGACGGTAAAGGTTGATCAAGTAATTTTGAATATTGAATCTCATAGTAAGAGACATGTTGATAAGTTGGGGACCAATTGAAGCCGGTGGTGATTAAAGAGAGCAAGGGTAGATGTAGGACAAGAAATGACACTGTTGAGACTAGGCACACTTTCATTCTGGCAGAGGAGGAGGCAGGACCCTCTATAGATATTCACATTTCTGATCAGCTACCCGCACATGGTGACTCTGCCTTCATGGAATGTAGCCTACAAGATTACAAGGTGATGTGTCAGTGGTAAGCCAAGGAGGGCTTGGTTTTATGTTTATAGTAGGAATAGAGCATGGTTTGTTGGATTTCCATGCCTCAATAATAGATTGAACATTAGCAGGGTGTTGTTAGGCTAACTCGACAGGTAAAAGGGATCGAGGGAAATTTTGTGATAATGCCCTACTGTATTTGGGAACAATCTGCAGGGTCTTCATTAGAACTATTGTAATTTTTAGAGATTAATAAAATGGCATTGCCTATTACCAATCAAAAAAATAAAATTCAACATTCAAAATTGAAATGATTTAATTAAATAAATAATGATTTATTTAATTGATTGAAAAGGTTAATTAATAATTAAATAATTCGAAATGAATATTTAATTATAGTTGAAATATCATACAAATAAATTAAATAATAAATTGTTTAATTCATAAAGAGAATTAATTAATTAGCAACATAATTAAATAAATAAGATTTATTTAATTAATCAAAGTTGAATACGTCATAATGAATTAATTAAATAATTAAAGTTATTTAATTAATAGAAGAAAGATGTGTTTAAGAAATAATTAAATAATTAACATTATTTAATCGTGACCATGGATATTAGATAATTATGTCAAAAATGGTACTCGCAAGCCTAGACCAATTTTCAGTCTCTACAGTTTGCCCCTCTTTGATACAATGTTTTTTATCGCATTGTGTCTATTAAATCCAAAAATGCACCCTCTCCTCAATACCTAAACACTTGGGATTTTTGGAGGACATGGGATCAATCAGAGGTTGTGGGTATCCTATGACCTGATTGAACCTCTGGATTCTAGGCCATTTCCTATGTGATATAACACCTAAAGATCTTTATACTGCAACTAAATGGAGGGAAAAGGGAAATATTTTAACATAAACTTAAAAAATAACCCAATAATCATTAAAAGGTGATACACCAAAAAAGAAGAAGCTAAAAGGAGGAAACACTTCTCTTAACACAGATTGAACCCACATCTATTCATATAATGATACAATATCTGATAAAACCCTCAACACATAAATATTTCAAAAGGAAGATTTGTAATCTGAATAATATTTAAAGGAAATTAATCATAGTAAATATCTTTTAGAAACTAATTCAACCCCTGACCTGTGAAGAGAAATCTTAGCCACAAAGATGCCAAAATGAGACAAACTTAAAAGGTTTCAGATAAGAAACACAAAAAATAAAATCAATCACCATTCTGCATACAAATGTGACACCAGAAACAAATAAAAAATGTTGTATAAAAGCTCTCAAAGGCTCTGAAAATGCATCCTCCAAAATCTGATACAAGACTTGGAACAAAATAGCACAATGTTCTCCAAAAAGTACAAAGTCTCCTCCACTCCAAAATTTTTGCATCCCCAAAAAGGAAATGAGGAAGAGAATAAGTAAGCTCAATCTCCCACCAAAACCCAATAAAAGAGGAACTGAATTTTGAATAAGGGGGTCGGATTTGGGAAAAGGCCTAAAAGGAAGGACCTCAAACCTATCAAAAACCCATTCAAAATCAAGAAAAGGTCTCCAAGAATCGGATAGGAACAAAAATCCTCAAAAAGAGGACTCAAAAGACTCCAAAAAGGTGTCCCATCTATCTGAAACTCCTCCCCTCATGAATACATATGATGATATCTCAAACCAATTCCAAGATATATCTAAAAAGACTCAAAGAAACTCCCAAAAAACTCCCTTAATCTAGAAACTCATAACCTCTATGACAAAGTCTCTACACTTGGCACAAACAATTTGCCACATCTCCATGATTTGATGCTCCTTTAAAGGCTCCATTATCTCCACTTAATGTTGGATTTGACTCCTTTTGACCATTATTATAACAAGACCATTCACTTTTGAATTTTTAAAATATCTTTAATTTGAAATGATTTATAAACATCATTCCAAATAAAGATTTACATTTTTGAGAATAAATGCAAAATATATGGATTTGTCTTACATTTTTTAAATTGCATTTTCACATCTTACTAAAATGATTTTTTATGTCATTTTAATAAAGACTAAGTCTAAAAAAAAAAAAAAAGACAAAATCCTAAGTCTTAATTTAATGAAAGACTTTGAAATAAAATCAAAGGCATAATGAAATGCCACAACCCCAACAAAATGGAAAAAGGTTCTCTCAAAAACTTAAGGAAAAAATGCCTCTTTTCCTTCCATCGAACCATTAGGGTATTAACCCTAAAATGAATGTTATCATTCATTCGTATTTGGTCAAGTATGAAGCTGTGCTGGGTGCCACCATCAGGAACCCTAGCCGTGCCACTTAGAGCTCGAAACCTCTGATCTCTAAAGATGAAATTCGTATGGACGTCATTCTTGATACTTTTCTAAAGCTTGAGAAACTGGTAAGTATGATTCTTTGCAAATCTGAAAAATCTTCTCCATTCAGTAAGCTTTTGAAGCTTTTTGGAGCCTACAGGCCGCGGCTTCTATATTCTCTGACACATTTTCTGCAAAGCTTGCTTCCGGTTTTTTGCTTCTTCTCTATGACTTTACCTTGAGTGCCATGAACAAATCTGGCTGAGCATTTTGAGCTTCAAAACTCTATGTAACCTGTGGGCTTGGTTAAGTCTCTCCTCAACAAATGGTGAGTAAGTATCTCTGCTGTTTCATATGCATTTCTTGAAAGACTTTTATGAGAAAAACACGTTTTGAGTGATTATTGATTTCAGATCTTGGAAATTTTCTTCATTTTAAAGCTATTATGAGCTTTTTGGCTGTGACTACATACTTTATGATGTTCTTTTATTTCTCTATGAGAATTTTTTGTTGATCTCTTGAGGGCTTTATGCAGTTTATGAATTATACTAGTGATACTGGCTGCCACCATATGATTTCTGTTCTTCATTTATTGAGTGTATTTTCTTTAAAAACCCTCTGCTCGCCATTTTCTATACTTGAATAAGCCGCCATGAAACTCTATCCCACTTTAGTGTTTTGTAATCTGTAATATCCATCTGTGTCTTGCAGCCCTTTTTTAAACAACAATAAAACCTTTTCCATTCATATTCAAATAATAAGAAAAATAAACTTTCACTTTGTCACTTCCATAAAAATGATAAATTCTTGAATACCTCTTTTTGACAGCTATAATCTTGGTACCCAGGATGGTATATTTCTCCTACACAATAACTGCTGGCAATCATCACTGAGCCTTTGATATCATACAAAAAAATTTAAATGATATACCATTGTATATTATATTACTGTAGTTGTATTCTGCCTCTAAGTGCTTCATGTTTTTGAACTTTTTGCAGTTGACTACCCTATTCTTGAAAAGTACTTGTATCATATTATTCTTTGTCAACTCAATGTAGATGGATGTTCATATTATCTCCATGAAATCTGAAAACAAAGCTTTCTAGAAATGAAAATAACCTACAACACTAATATTCACACTTTGCATACATATTGTAATGAATTTTCTAAAAAATCTGCAAAACACAATTTTTTTTTTCATGATGTTCATATTGCTTATATCATAGCTACGAGATGGGCTCAACCCTTGTGGGAGCCACATTTTACCCCACTCATTTTAATCTGATGAATAAAACAACAACAAAACATTTCCTGTATTTGCACATAAAACAAACCAGTTAGTAAAAACAACAGATTCAATGGTTCCTTATGATGCTCTTCTTTTTCAAGGTTAATTATCTGGCAAATGCATGATACAGTGAGATTACATCTCTGTTGGTAATGTAGGGATAAGGTAGAATGTGATTTTTCTGCTCTAATGCTACCCTTCACAATTTTGCAAGTAAACTTTGGAGCTAGAGCTGAACGTGACACCAGATTTGAACCAAGATCAGCACAATTGCGACAATGATTCATCATTCCAAGCAATGACGAATCACCTTCTCTCCCTATTCTTACATTACTTTCAGCTATGTGATATACATTTTATTTTTGTATTCAGCATTTGATTAAGAAATCAAATCAGGCTACTCCCACGGTTTGTGTGGGACTTCATTTTTTATAATATGAATAAAAAATAGCATTACTATGCAAACTTATGAATTCCTTTGTTACAAAAATTTGTATAATAACACTTGAAATTCACAAGTAATCAAATTATGGAATATGATGAATACGTAGGCAGAAATTTTTGTACCTTCCTAAGATGAAAGCAATTTGGCTCTACCTATTTTTAGCTGAAGCTAAAAATAGGTAATAGTGTCAAAGAAAATAGTTACAAAAACATGCCCCAGTTGTGCCTTGGTATGAAATAGGTTAGGGTATGCCCCCTTAGGAAAATTGATAAATTTTTGAAAAAAATATTTTTTTTTTTGGAAGTAGTCTCGATAAGTCAATTTGATGGCTAGAAATGCTATGAAGTTGATGGAATTGAATTTGGAAGTGTAAGGGATGTGCACATGTTAATTGAAAATGGATGTTTACACGATCAATAGACAAGGTGAGAAGAAATGCCACTTTTAACCCTAGGTATAAATAGAAATTAGGGTGAAATTCAAATCATTTGCACCCCTAGCTAAGACTTGGAGAATTGAAAATTTTGCTTTGAGCTCTCGAAAAAATATCTCCTGTTCCATACACCCATCCTCATGGATATCAGATTTGAACCTTCTGATGGCCAACTGACGTGGGACCCCCGACAAGTACCTTGGAACGATCTCTCTAATTTTTGTTTTGCACATAGTTTTAGGCATTCAAAGTTTTATTTTACAATGCGTCGTTATTTGTTCACCACATTTTTGTTTGTATTCGACACATTTTCTCGTGAAATGACGCAAATGCAAAAACATGCGTAGGATTTTTTAGGTTATTTAGGGAAAAAATGCATTTGTTAAATGATGCACCACATTTGGTCTTATGCATCACATATGAGATTAGATTAGGCGCATGTAGGAATGTGAAACACATTTGCAAAAATTGAATCACATTTGCATGTAATTAGGAAATGAAAAATGCATTGCATCTAAAAGTTGATTTACGCATTTGCATGTTGCTTTGGGTTGTTTTTTCTTATGATACATTTGCAAAGTGAAACACATATGATTCTTTGTTTGATGCATGTATGTTCATGCACCAAATTTGAATTTTAGAATGACACATATGATATGTGCACCACATTTGGTTTTGAAACGACACATTTGACTATCAAAGTTTGGAATTTTTTTTTGATAAAAAGATGAAATGATTTGACATTTGACACATTGTTTGAATTCTCTTTGCAGGTTATACTAGATCCTATCTATACCTGGGAGTTGCGAACGGATACCTTTGAGCACAGAAATCGGTTAGTGAGCATAGAGACATGCTTGTTATGGAGACTTGGAATTCATCATGTATGTGCCATGACTACTATTCGAGCAAACAAAGGTATTCTTACTGCCCTATGCAAGAGGTGGAATTCCGAGACTTCTTCGTTTCATTTGTCTATTGGAGAGGCAACTATCACGTTTGAGTATGTCTACAAGATTCTTAGATTTCCTATTATAGGCGAGAGAGTGATGTATGATACCCAGAGGGGTTTTAGTGAGATTAATAGATATTATGTATATGAACATTTTTCGTAGTTTAGGGATAGAACACTACGAGATTAGATGGCAGGTGTTAGAAAATAGGCATGAGCAGATTGATTGTATACTATGTCCATTGATTGCTAGGATAGTCCTTCCTGACCGTCATGGTCATGGATTTCTTGTTGAATGGGGGGAGATGTTAGTTGGGATGCTTGAGAAGGAGGTTTTGTATGCTTGGGGTCCCTATCTATTAGCCATTCTTTACTTTCATATTCATGATATAGCTTACAAAGATGCACAACCGATGAGTTGTGGTACTACTCTTCTTATGGTTTGGGAATGGGAACACATTGTTGTGTTCCATCCTCCAGTTACTACTGATCGAGAGGCGAGATCTCCTTATTTTTCCTGTTATGCAGGAAACATTACACAGAGCCATGTCAAAGATACAAGATATTGGAGACATGCACTAGACACATTGGTTCAATTCACATGGAGATAGTACATGGATTGTGAGCGATGGTTAGATGAGGACAAAAAATTTCCTTACTATCGCCAAACACAATACTTGATTGGGAGGACTATTTCCAGTGTTCACATTATAGAGAGACATTTTCTAGACTGTGTATTGAGATAGTTTGGTGAGGTTCAGGATGAGCCTAGAGGATGAGCATAGTTTTATCGATCATCCAGAGAGGTTCCTGGGTGGGGGCCTACGATACCAGTGGCTACTGTAGAGGCATATATTCAGGTGTTGTAACCTTTACAAGGGGATGGAGGGGTGGAGCAGTGGATCCTAGGAATACCGTTGCATATGATACCTGGTGGGCAATACATCGTCATGTGCCATACATAGATCCAGACCAGACGACACCAGTGGAGAGACAAGGGACAAGGCTGAGAGGGTGACACAAAGGTAGAGGTGGTAGGAGGGTTGGAGGTAGAGACAATGGTGATGATGGGAGAGGTGGTGGTGGTGGTAGAGGTGGGAGACAAGGTTAGTGGGGATGAAGAGGTGGTCAGTTAGGTGGATTATCACCTATCCATGAGGCTAAGGTGGAGGTAGAGGATATATAGATGTTGGACCTCGATGGTGGAGTGGAGATCAAAGGACAACATGTTGTAGAGGAGGCAGTAGTAGAGGAGCATCCAGAGGCAGAGGTTGGCAAAGAGGAGCATGCAGAGGAGGAGGCCAAGAGAGTGTACATGGATATTGATCCCCTTGGAATACTAGCAAGTTATGGAGAGGATGATGTTGAGGAGGAGATACCTATGGAGGATCAAGAGAGAGAACTTTGGGATAGGATAGTAGAGGGGAGGCGAGATGCTATGGAGTCATTGGAGGAGAGGCTGAGAGTGGTTACTGTAGAGTGGGATGCTATACAGATGGAGAGGGACAATTCTCTTATGGAGAGATATCGGGCAGGAGCCCAAAGGTAGGAGACAGAAAGAAATTACCGAGATCAGACATCTTTGCAGTGGCACATCATCTGATGGTTTTTCTCATGAGTTAGAAAGGACAGTGGAGAGAGCTTCCTATTACAAGGATCTATATGAGTCAGTGGTGCTTGCTGAGAGATGAGATCCTAGTTTTTTGAGGCACGTAGCCATAGATCATAGAGCAGGAGTCAGACGAGGACACAAAGAATAGAGGGTCTGGTAGGACCATCGAGGACAAGTCCATATGATAGGCCTCCCACCACATCAAGAATACCTCACCGATAGTTTCCTCCACATTCACCACATGGGAGTAGCAGCAGTGGGACACATTGATATTTTCATATTTGTAGACATTGTATTTTGACCATAGAGCCCGCGAGCTCTTTTTTATTTATGGATACATTCTGACATTATTGTGACACACATTATTTTGAGCGATATATATATAGATATATATATATGATTTTTGGCGATGATTCATATGATATGCAATTCTATTTATGACGATCCATTCTTTTCCTATATGATTATGCAACTAGATGATGTATGTGCATGTTATGGATGCTGATTTCTACATTATGATGTGTTCATGTATGCATTTGATGTTATGTTGATTTTATATGATAATGGCTAAATGTTATGTATGCATTTGATGATTATGGAATGCAATGTGATGTTTATACATGCACTGCTATATACATGTAATGCTATATGTTGACAATGGTTATGTACATGTAATGTCTTTCATTATGTACCTTATGATGATTGAATGCTTATTATGCCATGATTTCCTAGATATGATAGATACCTATATTTTTTAATGTTTTTGGAATGTAAGATATATATGATTTACAATGTATGGTATTTACATTATTTTTCTAACATGAATGCCTATGCAAGATTCTTTATATTTTTGTGTGTCACAAGACTCTATCATTATGCCGGATAGAAGAAATGTTAGCGTGGATAATGTTAGTATGAAACTAGAAGGGTTGTTTGAAGGACATATAATCTTCGATATTTTTCCATATAGTACTAAGCTTTGCATTTTATCATCATTGGGCAATAACTAACACAAATGGATAGTACACACCATGATAGGAGATAGACCATAGTGTACAAAGTCATACACTTACAAAAAATAGATAGTCATAGACAAGGAGTGTCTTAACTCATACTAAGGGTCAAATTGCCCCTTTCTTTTTGTCAAGACAAACCACAGACAACAAACAAAGAAAAGATGGGTCATGAGACATCATTTCTCCTCTAAATACTTCATGGGATATCCTTGAGGAAACTAGTAACATGACTCAAAATCAAAAGTTAAAAGACAGTTGACAGACATCAGTAAAAGAAAAAGAGTCCTGAGACATCCTTGATTCTCTAAATCCTTCAAGGGACATCCTTGAGAAAGCTAGTAACCAAACTCATGCAAAAATCTATAAAAAGATAAGACAAAATAAGATATAGAGTCATAAAGCCAATGAAAGTATTTTCCCAAAACTTGATCTTGTGTAATTGTTTGATACTTGACATAGCTTGATGTGAGTGATGACACATACCATATAAGACGTTGAGTCTGGTTTCAACTTTGTGACCATCTGTGTAAGACATGACAAAGCCTGGTTTCAGAATGACATGTGTCATAGAAGACGTTGAGCCTGATGTCATTGATGTGACAAGCTACATGAGGCTATGACGATTGATGATGTTTGTTGGAGAAGAAAGACATATCTTTCTTAGGACATAAGTTGATCTTTTTGACAATATGTTTGATTTTGACTTGATGATAGTTTGAAATGTTTTCCTTGTTGATACATGATGTGTATTGATACTTTGACTGTTGTGTGTATGTGTGACAATCTACGATATGATGTACCCTAAAGGATTGAACTAGTGTGGCCTCAGGGGATTATCGATTGATTGCCTTGCCTACGTTGTACACGCAGAGACCTCGTAGTTTGACTAGAATTTTTCTGACATAACTAACTAAAAATATTTACCTAACTTGATGATATGACATGTGTGATAGTGAATGTGATAAATCCTAAGGGACTGACCTAGTGTGGCCTTGAGGGCTCATCGATTGATGGCCTTGCCTATGTTATACATGCAAGACCTCATAGTTCGACATGACCAGTAAATTTGACATATACAAAGAATGAGTCATGATTTTATGTGTGTGATGTATGACAAACCTAGACAGATGAACCTAATGCCTTAGGGGCACATCGATCGATGACCTTGCCTACATTTAGTCACAGAGGCAATGTAGTTCGACTATGTATATGAATAACTTGACGCAACTGACTTTGACTTTGTTTTTAGGATTTTTGACATGTTTTTGATTTTTTTTTGTCTTTTTTGGAGTTTTTTGATGTTTTTGGATTTTTTCGAGATATTTTATGATGTTAAAATACTATGTGCAAGGTCCAAATGACACAGATCAAGGATTTTCCCCCAATCAGGAATAAGACCTATAGGATGACGTGGAGAGATGGAGTGGAATTGATGTCAATCATTCCAAGTAATGGATAAGACAACCGTTTATTATGAGTGATGGTGAAAAAGTTTGATTGGAATGATGGTAGACAAAAGAGTGAAGTCGACTACACATGATGCTTGTTTTCCAGGTTTTCACCATGGTACTTATCCATAGCACCACCGAAGTGGTTTTCACTATTGGATGGATTATTTATCTTTACTATTTTATTGATTTTTCAATTATTATTTTTGGTGTTACAAAGACGCTTGTTTGCTAGGTTTTCATCAAGGTAACAATTTTTTTGTTTTTTGTTTTGTATTTTTCTGATTAAGACATGGTTCTCAGAAGATACACATAGAATCTCTTTAGATGAAGGTTGTTGATCGGTGATAAAATTGGTTCTATTTTAGGGGTAAAGAGTTGATATGCTCTTGACCCAAAAACTTATGTAACAATATAAGGCCCTAACTAGTTAGGTTCAAAATTGCCTGTTTTTTCTCTTTCTTTCTGATTCTTAAGATTTTCCATCACGACCAGGTCACCAATGTTGAAGTGTCGATTCAAAAATTTCCTATTATAGCTACGACGAAGATGGTTCCAATATGATTGAAGATGATCTAATGCATTTTGTCTTTGTTCATCTAGGAATTCTAACTCATGCAATCTAGATACACGATACTCTTCATCGTCAATATGACCTTTCAAGGATACCCTCAGGGAAGGAATTTCAACCTCAATAGGTAAGATAGCTTCATAACCAAATACTAGGGAATATGGAGTGGCACCGGTGGGAGTGCAGATACTTGTGCGATAGGCCCATAAGGCAAGATTAAGCTATAGATGCCAGTCACGACTAGTGTCATTGATAGTCTTTTTGAGGATTCTGATAATGGTTTTATTAGACGCCTCTACTTGGTCATTACCTTGTGGGTAATATGGGGTGGAAAAATGATGTTGGATGTGGAATTTTTCATAGAGATGGAAAAATTCTTGCTTTTTGAATGGATGACCATTGTTTGTGATGATGGATTGAGGTACACAATACCAACAGATTATGTAGTTTAGGATAAACTTATAAATTTGTGTCGCTGATGTAAGTCATGGGAATAACTTCAATCCATTTGGTGAAGTATTCGGTGGTGGTTATGATGAAATTATGACCATTGGATGATGGATGGTGTATCTTACCTATGAGGTCAAGTCCCCATTGAGAAAAGGGCCATGGTGAAGTAATCAAATGAAGCTCCTGTGCTGGTGCACATATAAAACCTTCATGTATCTGACACTGTCGACATCTCTTGACAAAGATATATGAGTTTTTTCCATAGTAGGCCAATAATAACCTAATCTCATAATCTTGTGGGCTAAGGTAGGACTACTAGAATGGGATCCACATATACCCTCATGTACTGCTCATAAGGTTGCTTGTGCTTCTTCAGCATTGAGAAATCTCATCAAGGTGTTATCTAAGGTACATCTATACAGGGTATCTCCGATGATGGTGTATTTGATAGACCTACATATAAAGGTTCTACGTTGGTTGTTTGATAGGTCTAAAGGTAGGATTTGGGTATTTAGATAGTCGTATATGTCCTTGTACCAAGGGTAAGTAAGACCAACAATCGTACACACCATCACAGAATCAAGGACATCATAGGCAGGGACCAAAATTTGCTCGACCAAAAACTTGAATTTAGGCACGTTGCTAGGAATATCTAATAAGGAACCCATGGTTGCCATAGAATCTGCTGCCCTATTCTGAATGCATGGTATTTTTTGAAAGGTGATATCATCAAAGTATTGCTTAAAACTATCAGTCATGCACTTGTAGGGGGAAATTTTCTCATCTTTTTTTTCATATTCATCATTGAATTGTTAGACTACTAGTTGAGAATCTCCATAAACATGTAAACTCTTGATCTTCCATTGGGTTTCCATTCTTAGTTTTGTCACTAAAGCTTCATATTTCGCTATGTTGTTGGTGCAAGGGAAAAAAATCCTAAATGATTTAGGAATAGTATCGCCTTGAGGTATAACAAATAGTATGCCTGCTCCTAAACCATGATTAGTATATAACCCGTCAAAGTATAATTTCCATGTGGTTCTAGTGTCAAATTTGAAGATAAACTCATCAAGAAAATATGCCACTAAAGGATGGTCTACCTTAATTGGCGCATCTACTAATTGATCTGCAATTAATTTCCCTTTTATAACTTTCCTTTCCACATATTGGATGCCATATTCACTAAGTATCATCACCTATTTAGCCAATCGATCTGTTAATGCTGCTTTACTTAGGAGATACTTCAGAGGATCTATCTTTACGACTAGCATGGTTTGGCGGTTTAGCATATAGTGCCAAAGATTTTGATTAGTAAAGACTACCACAAGATAGGAATGTTCTATGTTACTATAGTTCAGTTCATATCCCACAAAATTATGACTGATGTAGTACACTGCCCTTTGATGACCTTGATCATCATTTTGAGCAAGTAGGGCTCCTAATTTTGACTGAGTTTCTAAAATGTAAAGTATTAAGGGTCTGTCATCTGTAGGTGGCATCAACATAGGTGGTGTAAGAAGATAATCCTTGATTTTTTGAAAATCTTCTTGGCATTTGGGTGTCCATGCAAATGGTACTCCCTTCTTGAGAAAATGTTGGAATAGATGTATCTTATCTGCGAACTATACTATGAAGCATCTGATAGACTGTAATCTTCCTTGTAGTGTTCTTATCTGACCAATCTTGACTGGTGGAGGCATATCCATTATAGCTCTTTTGCAAGGTCCACTTCAATGTCTCTTCTAGATATGATGTATCTTAGAAGTTTTCTTGATTTAACGCTAAAGACAAATTTTTTTGGATTCAGTCTTACATAGTAATTTTCCAGTCTTTGGAATATGTTGTCAAGTACTTTGAAATTATCTTCTCTTGTCAATGATTTGGGTATTATGTCATCCAAATAATCTTCTATGAGAGTATGTACAAGGTCATGGAAAATAGTCATCATTACACATTGATATGTAGCTCTAGCATTTTTTATCTCAAAAGGCATAACATTCCAATAGTATGTTCCCCATGGACATGTCAAAGTTTTCTTGTGTTGGTCCTTGGTAGCAATTTTGATCTGATTATACCTAGAGAAACCATTCATAAGGGATAACATCTCATATCCTGCTGTAAGGTCTACTATCATGTCGGCGTTCAACAAAGGGAGGTTATCCTTAGGGAATGCCTTATTGATATCTCGGAAGTCTATACAAATGCGGATGGACCCAAAGGGTTTGGTTATTGGGACCGGATTAGAAATCCAGTCTGCATAGTCTATGAACCTAATGAATCAAACATCCAATAGCTTCTTAAGTTCAAATTTGACTAGTAAAGCGATTTGTGGATTCATTTTTCTTAGCTTTTGTTAGATGGGATTAATACTTGGCTGTAATGGTAGATGATGCAATATAAGGTTTGGATCTAGCCCAGGCATGCTAGTATATGACCATGCAAATTTTATTTGTCTCTTTGTGAAGAAGTCTCAAAACTCTTGTTGCTTTTTCTCTATCAAAGATGCTGCAAAGTATATTCCCTGAGGGTTTTTTTCAGTGTTTATGTTGATCTCAACAAAATCTTCTACTAACATGGGTGACTTTTCCTAAGAAACTAGGAGAATTTTGAAACCTCCATCCTTGGGTGCCTTAGAGAGGTTTTTGCCCTCAAATGTGCCCTTTATTTTTAGCATTTCTTCATCCAAAGGCGCTTTTCGGTTTTCACCTAGGGACTTGTCATTTTCATCATTTTCATTGTTTTTATTTTTATTTTCATTTTTGCAACTAGACGTGTGAAAAAACTCCCTAAAATATTCTTTATCATCCAAGTCTATGGTAAATCCAACTTTATGATCCCCTCTAGGTATGCCTTCTCAAAGTCCCATGAACTTAGCTATCGCTTCGTCGTTCTCGAATATGTCTAAGATAGGTGTACCTTGTTGATCCCAATCGATAAGTTGGGGATATACAAGGGGAATTTAATCATTGGAGTTATCAAATGTGGAGGTTGACAAGGTGAATATAGAGTGGTTGAGATGGTCACAAAAGTTTTGGACTAACTCATTTTTTTTCTTCTTTCTAGGGATAGGTAAACTTTGACATGGGACTACTATAAGGGCTAGGTCATCAGAAGATGGTTCATTAGGTACCTAGGATTCATGATCAAGGGTTTCCCAATAATAAATTTTAATCCATTCTTCTTTAGCCAAGGAATTTTTAGGACAGGGATTAGATGGATTTGGTATGACTTTTTTCATTTTTTCAAGTTCCCCAAATAACTTATCTAGGTTCATCATGCTAGTAGAGGAAAGGGAATCCCATTCATATTCACTTGAGTCAGGGGATTCATTTTAAAATGGGTCAAGTGGTTTGTGATATATCTCAATGTCCTCAAAAAGAACTTACTTCCTCTTGGAATGGTGAAGAAGTAATAGAAATACCAATTCTAATCAGTTGAAACCCTAGCCCTAGGCATTTTGGTCATGGTGAGATAATAATTGGTCCAATCCTTCCATTTTGATGCAGTCCTAACCCACTAAGCCTGTCATATCCGTTACTTTGCATTATAGTGAAGAATTTTCCATATTTATCCTTAGATATTTAAATAGACAACGAAGGGTATTCATTATTTTATGTGTACAAACAGGAGGTGATTTCATCTTGGTCTATAGATTCTTTACTTAGCTCTCCCCATTTTTTCAATGTCATTGTATGAGGGACATGGAATGCGACTATTGATTATCTCTTGTCTGTTGTGGGTAGACCATATGACTTAGGAGGAATCATTTGATTGACACAATAAGATGCTTTCATGTTGTATTCTCCACAACCCTTATCTTGGATCTCAACCTTAGGAGTGGATGATGGCGTTTGTGATGTAATGGACTTGGTAAGAGTTGATGGATCAATGTACAAGGATAAGGTGGAGGATGAAGCCTCTTGATTGACTGGGACTTATCTTTTTGTAATTTCACGTAGGCTTGTGCAATATTGGAAAGGATATGGATGACCATAAATGGTGACCTTTGTACCTTTGTGAGGTAATTTAAGACATTGACAATATGTGGAAGGGATGAATTTCATTGTGTGTATCCAAGATCTACCCAACAAAAGGTTATAAGGAAGTGTGAGATCCAAGACTTGGAAACTAGTGTCCATAACTATAAGGCCAATCCTGATAGGGAGTGTGACAACTCCTTTAGACGATATTTCCTCATCTTCATATGCCTTAATGACTATGCTCTTAGTGGTGTCAAAGCATGCTTATGAGAAACCTACTACCTTAACCAATTTCAAGGTGTAAAGGTTCAACCTTGATCCTCCGTCTACCAAGACTCATCTGACTTTGGTTCGATGGACAAGAACTTCAAGGTGTAGTGGGTCATTATGATTGGCCTTCTTAGTTGAATAATCCTGCTGAGAAAATGTGGCATGATGGGAATTGGTTAAGTATCCTACCATTTCTTTGAAATGATTGAAATCTAAGTTGGTAGGGATAGTTGTTCTTTGCAAGGCTTTATCAAGAATGGCTCGATGATCAGGTGATAGGGTCAAAAGTTCCAATATGGATATATGTGTTGGGGTCTTCCCTAATTGGTCAAGTAAGTTATACTTAGGCTTGGAAGACTATGGTGGTGGCTCTGATGAAGGACCTATAAGTTTTATCTTTGTTTTGCATGTATTGACCACACATTCAGGATGCTTCTTTATGTTAATGGTATGGATATTTTCATTTGCAGCTCAGAGGTGATTTATGATCATACCTTTTCCATAGTCGTACTTGGTATTTGCATAATTGGCTGAGGCATTAGGCTTAGTTCCTGAACTAGAGGCCTTTACTTTCCCATGGTCATGTAATGGATCTATGAAGACCTTGTGACCACTATTTTTGGTATGTTTCTACCCATTTACTTCTATGGTTATGTCTTCAACAATGTCTTGTATGATGTTCTTTAGTTGTCGGGATTGTTGTAGGTTGTGTCCCTTTGTTTGATGGTATTCACAATAAGCGTTATCATCCCACCATGAGGGTTTAAACTATAGAGGATCATACTATTTTGGTTCCAGAGGTTTTAAGAGATTATGTTTGATTAGTTCTTTGAAAATTGTCTCAATTGGTTCCCCCAAAGGGGTAAATTCATGTTTAGGAAATATCCTCTGTGGTCCTTGTTGTTGTGAATTTTGGACAAAGTTGGTTGTTTGATTGAGATTATTAGTTATGTATTGATTGGAGTTGTAGCCTCTAAGTGTGATGATAGGTCTTGCATGTAGGGTCTTAGAATCAACAATACTGTCATTTGGCACATTTTTGTTCCTAGACCAAAATTTGTTTCTATCGTTGGGAGTGTTTTGGTGTTGAAAAATTGTGTTCTTGCCTACTACCTTAATGTCTCCTTTGTCAATAAGGCCTTTTTCAAGTATGATGCCTTTTTGTACCAAGTCTAGGAAAGATGTACAACAATGTACTCTTAAGTCACTTCTCAATTTTAGATGAATACTTTTAAGGAATATCGTGACTTTTTGTTTTTCTAGTATCTCAACTAGACATCGACTAGCTAAACTTCTCCATCTCTGAAAGAAATTGGTGAAATTTTTGCCTTCTTCTTGCATGGTGTGACACAAGGTAGCTATTGTTATTTCATTTTATATGTTGAAGGTAAAGTGCTCGAAAAAATTCTTAGCTAATCCACCCCATGATCTTATGCCATATGGTAGTTTAGAGAACCATTCTAGTGCTATCCTAACAAGGGTTCGTGGAAATAGTCTCATTAAGTATGTGGGGTCATACAAGATGTCCATGCATGTTGTAGAAAATTCTCTAATGTGTTCCAAAGGATTCCTCCTTCCATTATACTTAGGAAAATTTGGTATAATGTATCTGTGTGGGAAGGATGTCATGTATAGTGCTTTGTCAAAAGGACATGGACATAAATCTTGTTCTGAGATAGTTCGTTTGCCTGACATAGACATAGTGTCCATTTTTTGTTGAAGGAGTTTCATTTGATTTTGCAGAACATCTAGCTATGTCAATGACATGTTGTTTGGATCAATGTAAGTGTTTTGAAATGTTATGTTCTATGAAAAATTGTGATTTGGCGAGGGTATATATCCTATTTGAATGTTCTGATTCAGTGTGGGGATATATCATGTCAAAATGTTTTAATTTGGTATAGGAATATTTCCTATTGGAATGTTCTGATTTGGTATAGGAATATTTCTTGACAGAATATTCTGTGTAACCCCTATTTATGGAATGGCAGTACATGGTATAGTTGTGTTTGTGCCAACTTTGGATCTTTTACCAGTAGTGTTTGTGCCAAAGGGGTTCGATGAAGATGCTCCCACAATGAATTGTAAACCTTGTGTTATGTTGAATGGGGTTGTGTTTACAATTGATGATGTTTGAGTAGGTATGTCAGTTGGTATTGTTGTGGTAATTTGAGGAACATAGACACTTGATGTCATGGTTTGCATTGGTTGAGTATATGTTGTTTTCAAAGTGTGAATGCCAAATCTTGGTGGTAGTGTGGAAAATTATACTAACAACTTTGTAGATATCGTTGGAGATCAATTGCCAAACACTCATCCATAAAGGATGCAAACTCAAGATCTTGCACGACAGTGTCTATGTATTTAGAATAGATTTTTCCATGTGTGTCTCTAGTGACATGTTTTTCAAGCAAAGTTTTATGGGGTATCTCTTTGCCTGATAGTTGGTTTCCGAAAGGATTGATGAATTCATTGAGGTCTAAAATTTTTCTTTGTTTCTTCTTAGCCCTTGCTTCAACCATGAAAATTTTTCTCAACAAAGGAAATGCAAAACTATGTCTAGAAACCGATATGTCCTTCTATATTTTTGGGATTTTCTGAATATAAAGGATGTCACTAAAATCTAGGATTTCTAAAATGACATATACTAGGATGACATATGTTAGGACGAATTATATGCAAAAAATTTGAGTAGACTATGACGGTAAATGATTCTAAGTGGGTATAACCTACCACCTATGGAATAATCCAAAGCTATGACTTAACTTTACCAAGGAACCCAATGTAGGACAAAGACAACTGATAAGGTGAATTTCCCAAACTAGACTGATGAGCTGGAAGGATTCACTAGTAAGACAATAATGACTAGGTTCAATGATAATGATAAATTGAAGCATGACCGTATCCAGTGATGCGAAAAGTTATTCTATTCTATGATATGCAAAGTCCTATCAGGTAACTAAGATTTTTCAACTAAGACAACTATCTCTAAGACATAAATGAGACCTAATATACAAGGTTTTTGAGCAATTTTCTAGTTTCTATCCAAGGTTGATCGTAAGAAAAATAAGTGAAAAAGATAGTTTGTTTTTTGGACTGAGTTGGTAGTTTTCAAGAATTTTTGTTGACAATCAATTGCAGCTCAGTTTTCAGATGCGTTGATAAATTTGATAGATGCATTGCAGTTTTCAGATACACTAATTGATAAAACCTAGTCTCGAATGTTGATAGACGGATGTGACCTTCGCAGATATATGCAGTTTAAGTTATGATAGATGTGACTCACAAATCATATGCGACTCAAAAATTAGTTGTGACTCATTTAGCAAATGCGACTCAATATCTAAACCCTGTGAAAACTAGTTTTGTTGGAAAACACATGCGGTTTTTGGTTTAACAGTTGTGACTCATAATTACACATGTGTCTTGAAATCAGACAGTTGCGACTTAGTTTACGATTGTAGTTTTTTGATGACAAAGTTACGACTGACTCAGTTTTTTGATCAAGCTACTATACCCATGAAACTCCCATGGCATACATTTCATCTCTACACATGAACCGTAAGAATGTAAGATGGCTTCACAGGTCCAACCTGCTACACCAGTAAATAGATTGAGATTTTGGAAAAACTACAACAAGGTTTTTAGTAAGGGAATTTCTTTCATGGGGCACCATCCAGTATGGTGAGAGACCATTTCTGCCCTTCTTGTCAGAATAGTGAGCATGATTTTTGGGGTTTCCCCCAAAAATCCACTTTTATATACCTGCTAGAAGTCACTATCAACAAGCGTGTTACTGGTTTGAGTCATCTTGGGGTGAGTAATTTTTCCCACCAAGATAGGCCCAAATTGTAGAGTTAGTAACCGCTTCTCTTACACCCAAGATCATACGAATGCGTAAGGGGAGAGGATACTTCGATATACTAAATTGTAAGGGTAATTAAAGAGTGTGCTTTCACACTAGACAAAGTAAACACTAGTTAATTTTAAGCCAAATGAAAGTTATCTAACTACCAAGCACAAAATTTCAATTTAAATATATAAAGTCTTCGACAACAAGTCTTGCATGCAACTTGTTAGTAGTTTTGTTGGTCTTCGTCATTCATCCTCCAAGAAAATGGGTTTTTGTTTTCAATATATTCCATACTTTATCCCAAAAAAACTATGTTATCCACCTTAATCACATGCTACAAACAAAAGATTAGCGAAAAAATGAAAATATGGAAAATTGAAATTTGAAAATGTTACCAGCCAGATGCGTTGTTTTAACCCATAGATGCATCGCATTGTTGATAGTAAAATGAGTTGTGGGAAGTATCATATGCCTCTCGTGTCATTAGTTGTATTTCAAAATTTATCAATTGTGGTTCAGGAAGTTAGATGTGTCGTTTTGTCAGTCAGATGTGGTTTTTCGTACGATATCTATAAAACAAAAAATAAAAAAGTGGAATGGATTCGCGAAGATTGAAGTGTCTTCATGTCAGGTTCACCAAATGTAATGTAGATAAAATGACTTTGCAAGCGAGATGGGTTAAATCGAATCTAAACATGCATTAATCTAAATTAAACAACAAAGAATGAAGTAAAAAAACTAAACAATAAATAAAACAATATGAAACAATCTCACTGAATATCAGTTCACCTCTTCGAATTATCTTGATTGTCCTTCTCCATTTTTCCGTGATGCTATTCTTTCCCTCAAAATTTTCAGTATGCATGCAAGGATAGCCTTGAAGTATGTGTTAAAGAAAAACATTGAAGATTAATAAGTTCTAAACGTATGTAGATTTCGGGAGGAGGAATAATGACAAAAGTCAACCAATTTATAGAAAGTTGGTTTTTGAACGACCAACTCAAATTCGAAAGAGAGATCAATGATCGAGATTGTTGAATGCCATGGGATGTGAGATTTGTGTCAGTTAGAACGTGAGTTGGGAAATTATGCAGGATAAAGATTAAATTAGAATAATAATTTAATCTAGTGTTAAGACTGTTTGAAAATATTTAAGAATAGACATTAAGATTAAATAGGATAAAGATTAAATTAGAATAATAATTTAATCTAGTGTTAAGACTGTTTGAAAATATTTAAGAATAGACATTAAGATTAAATAAATTATTTAATCTTCAGTTGAAAGGCTTCGAAAATAGAAGAATTAGACTTTGAATGAGAAGCATAAAGTTAAGATTTGACAACAATATGTTTGAATGTACACATGAATTAATTAATTAAATAAAGATATATAATTAATAAATATATTCATGTAGGAGAATTAAACTGATTGATCAAGACAAAGAGTCTCTTCATAGAGATGATCATATATTAAATTTGGAGATAATTGACAAATTTAAATAGATCTCGAGTTAGATGGTAAGTGAATAATTAGTTAAGTGGACAATAGAAGAATGTGAGAAAAAAAATTATTTATGAATTAAATGTTAATTTAATTCAACATTCAAAATTGAAATGATTTAATTAAATAAATATTGACTTATTTAATCGACTGAAAAGGTTAATTAAATAATTCGAAATGAATATTTAATTATAGTTGAAATATAATAAAGATAAATTAACTAATAAATTATTTAATTTAGAAAGAGAATTAATTAATTAGCGATGTAATTAAATAAATAAGATTTATTTAATTAATCAAAGTTGAATACATGTCATAATGAATTAATTAAATAATTAAAGTTATTTAATTAATAGAAAAAAAATGTGTTTAGGAAATAATTAAATAATTAACATTATTTAATCATGACCATGGATATTAGATAATTATGTCAAAAATGGTACTCGCAGGCCTAGACCGATTTTCAGTGTCTACAAGCACATTTAGGAAATGGTGCATCGAGACCCTTTTCTCGCACATAGAATTACCTTTCTAGCGCATTCAAGAACTAGCGCATAGAAATGATAGAATAGCGCACAAAGTAGGTCATTTAGCGCATTCAAGGAATGGCACATTGGGACCCTGTTCTGGCACATTAGGTCCATTTTATAGTACATCCAAGAACCAACACATAGAATGCCTATTCTAGTGCATTTAGTAAATTTTCTAGCGCTTCTGGTAGATTAGGGCATAAAAACTCTGTTTTAGTGCATTGAGCCAAATTTGATCATTTTGAATGATTCCTCCTAGATTTTGATGGTTGATGATCATGTGAGCCAATGGTAGGATGATGTTGATTGATAGGTTGATGATTGTCCTCATGATAGGCGAGGATCAATGATAGGATATATTTGATTGCTTGATTGAGCTTATGAAAAATGAGAGTCAAAGATAGGTTGATTGATTTTGATCGATCTCATGATAAATGAGAGTTGATGGATAGGATAGGTGCTCCTTGAGATTTGATCAAAATCTCATGTGAGCTGATTTCATTACTTGATATGTTGATTGGTTGATGTGCTGACTTGATATGTTGATTTGATTATAGGAGGGTGGCTTAGGAGTTCTTCAGGTTCAAGAGCGGTTTCCTTAGACGTGGGATATGATCCCATAGTTTACCCAACAAACTTAGCTATTATTGATCAGTGCATACTTACTTCTTTGATTGACATGCCCCAGTACCAGATTAATCGGGAGTTGTTGATGAAACTTGTAAAGTGGTGGCATAGTGACCACAACACCTTCCATTTGGAGACTAGCGAGATTACTGTTACACCAAAGGATATATATCATATTTTGAGGATACCAGTCATGGGAGACCTAGTGGTGTATGATCATGAGGAGTAGGAAGGACTGATTCTATTTGCTATATTTTCCATGATGATCAGTTTATTGGATATGAGATTCCTTTGTGGGAGTTGATTGCTTCCCATCGGCCCTTGCCATGTGTGTTAGTAGGATTTGTTAGTGGTTTTGTCTGCCCGAATCATAGGTTGAAGGTATATTCAATTGGTTGAGGTCAGGTTTTAGAGAGTATGATTGCCCATGGCACTAGATATGCTTGGGGTTTGTGCATGCTTGCACACCTATATCATGATTTGCATCAGGCAGTATATCTTTGGGCTAACAATCTCATAGCGGGATGTACGTTATTACAACTCTGGGCTTGGGAGCATATAGCAGTTACACGGCTAGTGGGAAGGAGGGATCGACCAGTAGGACAACCATATGTTTTTGGTTACACAGGGACACTTGTCCAACATAAGCTGGGAAAGTTAGAGTCTTGGCGAAGGGTCCTTGATGACATGGATATCGTTATATAGCAACCATATCTTGATTACGAGGTATGGCTAGAGGATGACATCGAGATGCCATATGTTTTTACTTCGAGGTACCTGATTGGAAGGATGACATATATTATTGAGAGATTTCTTCTTGGTCAAGTGTATAGGCAGTATGACAGAGTTCAGGGTATGCCACAAGGAGTGGCACATTATTCCAGGTGGAGGCAGGACATTCCAGAGTAGGGGCCTACCCTATATTATGATGCGTCTTGCATAGAGTACTATGGTTTACAATCGATTTTGTGGTAGTATCAAAGGGAGATTATTGATGCGCAGATGATGATAGATTACATGAAGTATTTTTATACACATCTATTTCCACGGATATCCAGTCCGGATGAGCCTGCACCCATTTTGGAGGTTAAGAGGAGGGTAGGACATGCAATGCAAAGGAGGAGAGGTGATGGTGGTGAGGAGGAGGGAGAGGAGGAGGCAGAGGAGGAGGTGATGGGGGAGATGATGGAGGAGATGGAGGGGGATGATGGAGGGAGACAAAGAGATGTGCCTAATTTTGGGGTTGTACCGAGGAGGAGGAGATCAAATTTTTCCAAACAAAGCCTAGTTGTTCTGAGGATGCCCTCTCAGAGGAAAAAAATGAAAATAGATGGTTTGCATGCACAAGTGCAGACTCTATAGGGGAAGGTACAAACATTGTATGTGTAGTTACCTAGGTTCAGCCTCAGCTATAGGCACATGTACCAACACAAATATAGGTATAGGTTCATATGGTATAGTTGTAGGTGTAGGTAGCCACCCTCACAACTAAGAGAGATGTTGCTCCATGGCAAGGAAAGTAGGCAGTGGTAGTGGTAAACAAGATTTAGATAATGGCTGAGGGTACTGGGATAGGGGACCTAGTCAAAGAACTTTGAGAGTCCACCAAGGAGGAAGAGTACTACAAGGGGCATATATTATGAGGCTATGTTAGCCGAGCAGAGAGTCAACTATGCTCATTCTAGATATGGTTGCTCCCAGTCCTAGACTACTAGTAGGGGTGTAACACAACCACTCCTAGGGGTCCACCAGGCGAAGGTCCAAGATCAGGGCCATCAGGGGCAAGTGATGTTGGGGAGAGGCCCATGAATTCCGGGGGTAGTACCACAAAATATCGTGGTCATATGTGATTAATTGTATCTTGATTCAGAGACTTGGCTTTGCCACAATTTTGATGTATCATTTCTCATTTGATTTGATATCATTGTACACTTGACATTTTATTTTGAGTATATGATATGCAACAAAGATTATTGATGCATGTGTTGTTTATGTTTTATTATGGATACTTATGCTAGTTCTATTTATTCATGTTCTATGTTATGTTCTATGTATGGATGCATTTATGAGATGATGATGTTATACTTTTATGTGTTGATAAATGATAAATGAGATGGATGCAAATAATATGAGATGTATTGTATTTTTATATTTTTCACATGTATATATCGATGTATGGATGAATGAATGAATGAATACATAAATGGTTTTATTATGTAATTAAATATGTTGATATTAATAATTCTATGTATGAATGTATAGTATATGAATTCTGAATGTATGATAAATGGATGAATGGATTTTGCATATGATACGTGAAGATGTATGGATTAATGATAATGCTTTCTTTTTGGATTTTTCATGATACAAATATATGACCTAAATGTATGGATGATTATGTAGATGAATCATGATTATGAATGATGCTTATATATGGATGGTTGATGAATGAAAATGAATGTATGATTTTATGTTATGCCTCAATGCATGATTATGGATTATGCATCAAATTTATGTTAATGGAATGCCATGCATTTTTCTACATTTTTGGTATTTTCTATGCAAATATGTGACCTAAATGTATAAATGTGAAATGAATTATGGTGATGAATGAACGATGATGTTATTATGAATGATTTTTGTGATGAATGCATATATGGATGGATAATGTATGTAATGGAAGAGTGAATTTATTATGATAATGGACTGTGAATGATGATGATATTTTGGAAAAATGCTTTATTTTTAGAAATTTCCATGCTGCAAATATTATAATGAATGAATGCACGAATGGTTTATGATAGTGGACGTTGTGAATTCATAATACATAATATGATAATGATAAATGTATGGATGGATTATGATGATGTTTTCTAATGATATGAAATGAAAATGTCAGTGCAAATGAATGATTTTTTTGTTATGTCAGGTACATACTCAATCTTGTAATGAGAGATAAAATTATGGTTAGAGTTACCAGCCTTGGAAAAATCTATAATGCAAATGAAGAACTAAATACAAATGTAATGCTATCTATGCAATGTTGTCACCTTATTCATTGTGCTTATTATCATCATTGAGCGTTTTATTATGTTGAAAGTTAGTACAAACATCAATGGTATAATTAGACCATGATGACCTGAGTACCACTTCTATACAACTTCCATTGAGATTTTATAGTACAAGATAACACAAGCATCTAGGTATAATTAGACCAAGATGAACCGAGTATCACTTGTGTAAACAAATAAGAGTGAACCATGTTCTCATGTAAATTTGAAATGTCATCAATTATACTTTGTAGAGCATGTCCCACGACAATTTGCATAGTAGTAATGATTGAATCACAAACAACATACAAAGAAAAATATCATTCTCAATCATAACGACTCTAGTTCAGGACATCATCAAGGTACTCCAGAGAAATGATAACAACAATCAATATACATCAATTGAACATATGTGCTAAAGTGATCCAACCAAGATTCAAAAGATAATCCCTTAGTTAGAATTGACTTGGTTTGGCTTAAAGTTTGATTTTATTTGGATGGTTTCTTGATTGGATTGATTGATGTTCCATTTTGATGATTGTTGTTTTCACCAAAGTTTCCTTGTTGTTTTCTTTCCTATTGATTTTAAGCTCCACTATTATTTACCCCCAGTGAGATCAATATTTTTCCCTCAGTGAGAAACAAACCAAATTTATTATGAATATGTACAGTGAAGACCAAACCAAGGTGGGACATAACCATAGCAGTTGGACATGAGCATGAAGCTCATTGTATGATTGACATGAATGCACATTGATAGGGACAAGCAGACGATCAATACAAACTCAAATAGATGGAGACGCCGACCTATCACAAATAATGCTTGTTTACCAGGCTTTCACCATTTGTTTTTATTGCACTTTTTCAAAATTTATAATTTTTTTGTCGTTACCAGGATGCTTGTTTGCCAGGTTTTCATCAAGGCAACCATTTTTTTTTCACTTTTTTTTTAATTTTCTCCGTTTTGAATTTTTTTGCTTTTTGATCTTTTTTATTTTTTTTCAGGACTTTTTCTGCTTTTTAGGATTTGTTCAGGACTTTTTCTTCCTTTTAGGATTTTAAAGTATTTTTTCAGGACTTTTTCTGCTTTTTAGGAATTTTTTAGGAATTTTTAAACATGTATTGGATGCATTATGTGTAGAACTTTTTTAGATGAAGACTATTCATCGGTTCTTCAAATAGATCCCCCTTTGGTTTAGATAGCTGATATGCCCCCGATCCAAAGACTGAAACAATAACAAAAGGACCTAACCAATTTGGATCAAATTTTCCTTTCTTTTCTTGATCCTACTTATTACGAGGATTGTCCTTTAGTACTAGATCACCTACTTGAAATATCTTAGATTTGACTTTATGATTGTAGCTTCTGAAAATCCTCTATTGATATTCTTTTAGGTGATCCACTAGCATCTGACGACGTTCATCTAGCAATTCCATCTCTTGCAATCTAGACACACAGTAATCTTCATATGAAATGAGACCTTTCAAGGACACTCAGAGTGATGGTATCTTAAACTCAATGGGTAATACTGCTTTAGATCCAAAAAAAGTGTATATGGTGTGGCTCCCATGGGTGTTTGGATGCTTGTAAGATAGGTTCACAAATCAAGGTTCAGCTGAATATGCCAATCACGCCAAACATCATTGACGTTTTTCTTTAATATTTTTAGGATGGTTTTGTTTGAGGCCTCTTCTTGGTCATTCCCTTGAGGGTAATAGGGTGTAGAAAACTAATGCTAGATATGGAACCTTTCAAAAAGTTCTTGTATGTCCTGATTCTTGAAAGGTCTACCTTTGTTAGTAACAATGGATTGAGGAATACCATATCAACAAATAATGTAGTTCAAGATGAACGATGAAATATGCTTCCTTGTGATGGTGGTTAGAGGCACAAATTTGACCCACTTGGTGAAATACTATGTGGCTATGATTATGAACTTGTGTCCATTGGATGAAGATGGACAAATTTTTCCTACAAGATCCAACCCCTACTAACAAAATAGTCATGTTGATGCAAAGGGTTGCAGCTCTTGTGTTGGTCCATGGATAAGATTATTGTGGATTTGGCACTTCTGACATTTCTTGACGAATTGAAATGATTTTCTCTCCTTAGTCAGCCAATAGTACTCTAAACAAAGGAGTTTCTTAGCGAGGGTTAGAACACTTGAATGAGTGCCACAAATACCCTCATAGATTTTGTGTAAAGTCATTTTAGACTCGTTGCATTCTAGAAATCATAAGAGAGTCCCATAAAGACCTTTTCAGTATAGTAAATCCACTATAAGGGAATGACATGCAACTTGGCGAATGAAATTTATTTTTTGGTTTCAAGAAAGATCGGGAGGAAGGATATTATCTTTTAGGTAAGTATAGATATTTCTCTAAATGGAGTTATCGACATCAATTAGGTGGCATATGAGTCAGGACTCAAGATCGTCATAAGCGAGGGTAAATAGTTTCTCTACCATGACTCATAACGATTTCATTTTTCTAGAATTTGGAGTAAAGAAGAAATGGTAGACATCACATCCGTGGCCTTGTTTTCAATACTTAGAATTTAAGAAAAATTTATGTCAAAAACATATTTCTTGAAGTCATGAACCATCCTTTTATAGGGCATTAGTTTGTCATCCTTGGTTTGGTAATCATCATTGACTTGATTAATGACTAGTTGAGAATTCCCATAGACTTGTAGTTCTATAATTTTCTATTCCACAACTATCTTGATTCCAATGATAAGTGCTTGGTATTCTTCCATGTTGTTGGTGCAAGGAAACATCAGGTGATATGACTTTAGAATAGCGTGCCCTTGGGGATTAATGAATAGAACTTTGGATTCCAATCCATGTTGAGTAAATGAGCCATCAAAATACAACACCCATTGTTTTGTTGTTTCAGTGAAGACATTAATATCTAGAAATTCCATGTGTAGGGGACGATCATCATGAATTTGTACTTCAACCAGTTGATCAACAATAGATTTTCCTTTGATTACTTTTTTGTCCACATATTGGATATCAAACTCACTGAGTATCATTACCCATTTGGTGAGCCTTCCTACCAGGTTTTCTTTTCTAAGGAGGTATTTCAGTGGATCTATCTTGGCTATGAGTTTGACTGTATCAGTCAACATATAGTGTTGTAGTTGTTGGGTAGCAAAAACTACTTCTAAACAAGCTTTCTCAATAGATGTATAGTTGATTTCATAACCTTTTAGAGTTATACTAATGTAATAGATTGCTCTCTCCTTTCTTGTTGAATCTTCTTGTGCAAACAAAGCTCCCAATGATCGGCCAATTGTGAAAATGTACAATAAGAGAGTCTTTCCTTCTATAGGTGGTGCTAGAACAGGTGGAATAATTAGGTATTTCTTCAGTTGATTGAAAGCTACCTCAAATTTCTCGTCCCATTGAAAGGAAACATTCTTGTGCAACAGATGAGTAAAAGGATGGGTCTTATTAGCTAGTTGTGATTCAAATCTTCTGATTGATTGGAATCTCCCTTGAAGTGACCTTAGTTGACTGATGTTTTTTAGAGGTGGCATCTCCATTATAGCTTTCACATTTGCAGGGTCTACCTCAAAGCCTTTTTCTGACACTATATATCCCAGTAGCTTTGTTGATGCTACCCCAAATACATATTTCTTTGGGTTTAGGTAGATGTTGAATTTCTCTAGGCGAGTGAACAATTTGTCTAATATCTCTAGATTTCTTTCTCTAGTGTAAGAATTTGTCAACAAGTCATCCACAAAGACTTCCATGAAAGTATGCATCATGTCATGGAAGATGGTTGTCATAACTCTCTGGTATGTGGCCCCTACATTATTCAACCTGAAGGGCATGGCGTTCCAATAGAAGGTGCCCCATGGGAAAGTGAAGTTTGTCTTATCTTGGTCTTCAGGTGCTATCCTAATTTAATTATAGCCAAAAAAAATTTCCATTAGTGACAACATGCCATGACCTGTTGTTGAGTCCATGATGATATCAATTTTTGGCAAGGGGAAAACATCTTTTGGGAAAGCCTTGTTGAGTTCCCTAAATTCAATACAAATCCATATGCTTCCATCAAGTTTCAAAATAGGTACAATGTTGGATATCCATTCTGCATAATCAATGGGTCTGATGAATCCTACATCCATTAATTTCTTTAGCTTTTCCTTCACCAACAAGGCAATGTGAGGATGCATTTTTCTCAAATTTTGCTTGACTGGTTTGATCCCTGAATGCAAAGATAGATGATGCATGATGAGATTTGGGTCTATCCCTGGCATGTTTTCATATGACCAGGAAAATTTGACTTGCCGCTCTTCAAAGAACTTGACAAGGTTAGGCTTCTCTTGTTCTGTCAATGATTCTAATAGATAGAGAGTTTTCACTTTTTCTGCATTGCTGACATTGATGGACTATGTTGGCTCAATCAAGACTTTAGATCTTTCTTGGAAGTTCTCTGGGAGAGTGTCAAATTTCCCATCCTTCGGTGCCTTAGAGAGGTTTTCACTGTCGAATGCACTCTTTATTTTTATTCTTTCTTGATCTAATACTGCCATGTAATGGTTTTCACCATCAAATCCTTCCTTTGTTTCATTTATTTTGCAGCTGGAAAATTTGGCACTCTCCTGTCAAAAAAATTCGTTATGATGTTCAATGGTGGGAACTATTTTAGGACTACCAGTGTAAAGGAATTTGGTGATGGACTCATCGTTCAAAAAGATATGGATATCAATAGGTTTAGTTTGGTCCCAATCTATGAGTTCAAGATGTACCAATGGAAGGGGATTGTTAGATGGGTTCAAGACAAAGGTCAGGGTCCTAATGGAAAATTTTTCATCAAATAATACTATGGAAAGGTCAAGGTCTATGATGTTTCTCTCTTCCGAGTGATCTCTTGTGCTAGGAGTTTGATCATCTTCACTTGAACTATCGATATTTTGCAATCCTAATTCAAGTGATCTTAACCTTGAGCTTTGTCCCTCCTCGAGTGTGGGAGTATAATTTTGTACCACATCAATGTCCTTATCATGGTAGGATTATTTTGACAGTGATTCCCATCATATTTATTGGAATTAGTTTCATAGTGATCACTTGCTTGGAGCTATAGGATCCGTTCAACAAAATTATGCTTTAGGTCCTCTTTTATTTCTTTGTCCTTTTGGTGCTCTTTATATCCCAATCCTATCTTGTCTTTTGGATTTTTTATAATGGGTTGGATAGGTCATGTGATACCTTCTTTCTTTTTCCTAACAAGTCCTTGTCCATCGTATCCCATCTTTTCCAAGATTTAGAATCCTTTACCATATTGGGTGGTTGGACATTAGCCATTGTTGCTTGAGAATCAGTTTCATCCTTTTAGAGCCATCTCAAAATATCTTTGTCATCAGATTCCTCTTCTTGGGTTCTTGCTTTTATGAATGGACCATCAAAAAGTGTGATCGATTATGAAGATGATTGTGATAAGGTTGATGGTTGACCATGGGATTTTGGTGAAATTAACTGTGAGAGGTAGAGGGATTGTTCAATGAAATATTCACCCACACCTTTATCTTTGACTTGTAATTTCTTCTCAAATTGTTTGGCCAAAGTATTAAGTTGAACTTCAGGATTAGTAGATGCAAAAGGACTAGGTTCTTCCTTTTTCTCAAGCTTTTTGGATGAGGAACTTGGGTGAATTTATTCATTGAAGGATGTGTCTAGAAATTTTGACAAGGGATTGGCTTGAATGGAATTTCTGGGGATGTTGGGGGTGGAATTGGGAGCTTCCCGATTATGAGGCACAAATATATCCTGGACCACTAGGGCATTGCACTGTTGGGGACTATTGGAATCAATAGGAATGGTGATTTATTTCCCATTACAAGGAAATTTTAGGCACTAATGGTATGTTGAGGGTACAACCTTCATTTCATGTACCCAAGGGCGACCCAAGAGTATATTATATGGAAAATCTTATCCAAAACTTGAAAAACCACATCTTTCTGAATTGGCCCTACCTGAATTGGTAATACAATAAATCCTTTTGAAGCTCTTTCTTCATCACCAAATGCTTTTATGGTGATATTTTTCCTTGCATCTATTGCATTTTCAGAGAACCCTAGTGCATAGACAAGCTTTAAAGTGCATATGTTAAGACCAGCTCCTCCATCTATAAGGACGCGCTTGACACAAATTTTGTGGATTAGAACCTTGATATGGAGGGCTACGTTATGAGGATGGGTGAAAGATATGTCATCATTTTTGGAAAAGGATAAGCAATGAGGTGCAACTAGATGTCCCACCATGGCTTGGAAATTAAAAATTCCAAATTATTTGGTTTTGTTGTATTGACTATAGCCTTTTCCAAGATCTCTTTGTGAGTGGGTGAAATTTTAAGGAGCTCCAATATTGATATTTGTGCAACGATCTTTTGGAGCTGATCAACAATGTTATATTGATGAGATTTAGAAGCAGGTGCTTTGGAGGTGCTAACTTTCAAAACATATTTGGTTTGAGCCCTTGTGATCACATTTACGGGCACACCATCTTGTTTTTCGTTGATTTTGATGACATTAATTTGATTATCTATTACAACCATGTCTTGTTGGATATTTGGGATTTGATTAGAGAGGATGTTGGTGTCATTGATTGGATGGTTGGTTCCAATAGGATCGAGTATATTATTCATTTCAATGTCGTTTGTGTGATCCTCAATGACTGAAATATGATAAATGGTAGTGTCATGGACATAATTCACACTCTTTCCTTTGTCATTTGTGTTAGAATATTCTCCTTTCTCATAGTTTTGCAAAGGGTTTTTGAATGCCCCATGATCAGTGTTTGTTTGTGGCTTTTCTATCTGTATGATCTTATTGTCAATAAAATCTTGTATCTTGTGTTTCAATTGCATGCAACTATTGGTTAGGTGACCTTTCCATTGATGAAATTCACAAAAATGGGCTTCATTCCACCATGATGATTTTACTTTGGGTTCAAAGCCTCGAGTATTAGGTAGAGTGATAAGATTTTATGCAATAGGCTCTTTCAATGCAGATTCATATGATTGACCCAAAGGTGTAAAATTTCGACGGTTGTTCGATGTTTGAGAGGGTAGAGTCTTGGATGATGTGTTACTTTGATTGTTTTGATTATTGCCTTGGTTGGTATTTTGGTTGTTGCTCTGGTTGGTATTTTGGGTGGTATTTTGATTGGTATTTAATGTGCTTTCTAACAGATTGAAGACTGGTTTAGCATTATGCATTTCAACGGAGGTATCATTGCCATTATTTTTGTACTTTTGCATAAACATTGGTTTGTCATTGTTGGAGGAATTAGATGAATTAATTTCATTATAGATTTTCAATATTCCTCATTTGACCAAAGCATCTTCAATATTGATCCCATTTTCAATAAATTTCTCAAAAGTTGGAGGGCACTTTAATTTAAGCCTATAGCTCATATCATCATTCAAGTTTTCAATGAATACCTCTATCTTCTCTTTTTTTTGGTATGGGACGAGGATACCTTGCGAATAATCTTCTCCAAGTTTGCAAGAATACTAGTAATGATTCCCCTTTCTTTTGTTTGGCATTGCAAAGGTCCTTCATTGTGATTTCATATTGGATGTTGTATGAATATTGGGTAATAAAATTGTTTACTAATTCCTCAAAAGATTTGATCCTTGGAGGTAATTGCGAGAACCATTGCATGCATTGACCTCCCAAAATACATGGGAATAATATCATCAAATATGTTTCCTCATGGGAAAATTCAAGAATCATTGTTCGAAATTCCCTTATGTGATCTATTGGATCAGTTTTCCCATTATACTTGTCATATTTAGGAAATTCACAATGTTTGGGAAAGGGTACTGTGTTAAAATTTTGATCGAATGGGTAGGGACATATATCTTGCATGGAGTATCTCTTGGTAATCCCCATTTTCATGTTTTACATTTTTTGTTTCAAAGTGTCCATGGGATCATTGGTTTTTACTTCAATTCTTGTTTCAATTTTCTTTTCTGCGTCTTTTTTCTTAGGGGCTCTTTTCAATTTTGTGACATCAAAGTTGTTGGGTAGTTGGACCCCTTTGTTTGCTAGCATTAAAAGGTATTTCTCACCTTCCTTTTCAAATATTCTCTCCATAAATTTATGAAAATTTGGATTGTGTTGGGCTTGTTCTATGGTTTCATCTATTATTTCTTCCACCTCATCTCATTGAATTTCGAAAAAGGGGTTCTCTTCTCTTTCAACCATGTTGTTTTGGTTTTTGATTTCTTCTTGTTCCAGTTTTTTCTTTTGAAATCTCGTTAAGACGGGCATACAAGTGATGAAATTTTTCTAAATGTTTGACCAAAGTTTGGGAGTGCCAAAAGGATTGGTTAAAATATGATTAAGGAAGCTTTATTTCAAGATAAAATATGACGAATCCTGATGGAGGATGATAAATCCTCGTGGTGAAATGTCGCTGCTGAATCAAAAAATAGGTGTGATGAAAAGGAACTTTTGGATGTTTGATGAAAATTTAGATGAGGGATTTTCACTTGAAAATGCGAGTTTCAACAAGTTTGATATTTTTCTTTCTCTATTGTATCAACTGATTTGGATGGTTGGAGAATTGTATTGTTTGTTGTGAAATCTAAGAATGACGAATGGGTTGACTATGATTATGCCTTTGTGAAAGAGCCCTTCGTTGATGAAAAACTTGTGAATATAAAGGTTCTAAAGAAAAATCATCAGTATATCCTCTATCAAATTCATGATATCGATGGATGAAAGTTCAATAGTCAAGCAAGACCTTCCTACTTTGGTACAAGAAATGTCTCCTTTTAAAAAAAAAATTGTAGCTAAGTTGTTTCTTTGGTTTCTTGATTCTTTTAGTAAGGGATTTCCTAACAAATGTAATTGATTTCCAATCCCTCAACATCAAATGATTAGTGGAAAATTTTGGACAAGAAAAAGATGTTGTTTGAGAAGGAATCTCCGAATAAGGTGTTAATTGGCACAAGGGAGGTCAAAATTAGCTTTCTATTTGCAAAATTTCCAAATGTGCTAAAATAGTTTCTAGATGCGCTGAAACTGAGATGCGCTAAATTTTTGTATGTATGCACCATAATAGGCGACGGATGCGCTAAAATAGTAAATGTATTCACTATAGGATTGCACAGATGCACTATAACAAAGGATGGATGCACTAAAAATAAAATCGTATGCACTAAATTATGACAACAATGCACCAAAACAATAGATAGATGCGCTAAAAGATGCAAGATATGCACTATAACAGTTAGTGGATGTGCCAATCTGGAAAACGTTTTCTAGTTTTTAACAATTTGATGGATTTTTCTAGTTTCAGTAGTGAAATTTGGATTCATTGGTTTGGATTTTCTTTTGAATCAATAGTTGAACATTTTTATGTGATGTTTGCTAGGATATTTGATTTAAAAACACATTGGTAAAGACACTTCAAACAAGCACAATCCTAGGATATGTAAGACAATGTTCTTTTGGATTCCATGTGGATTTTAGTCCAACCACACTTATTCTTAGTGGGTGATTTAGAAGCTTGGCCACACAGGCTCCCCCTTACATTGCACTCACTTCTTAGGTAAACCAAGCTTCAAATTCCCATGAATCTCCCATGGAAAGTTTTTCACCTCTACTAAGAATTGCGAGAATGTGGATGTCTTGGCAACGATCGTTGTTGCACCAAAGAATAGACAAGGGTAATTTTTGGATTACTACAACAAAGGGGTTTTAGTAGGGGCATTTCGTTCTTGGGAGATCATTCATACAAAAAGAGACCATTGTTGCCCTTCTTGTCAAAACAACCCTCGTGATACTTGAACTTTCCTTGAGTACCCACATTTATATCTCGGGCGGAAGTCGCTTGGCTTTAGCATGTTCCTGGTTGGGTCGTTCCCTCCTTTCAAAGTGGGAAGGCAGGCCCTCTAAGGTTTAAAATGCAATAAAATGAATGGGTCAGGCTTTTTCATCACCTAGTTAAGGTGAGATAATACACACCTACCATTCCAAGCACAACAAGAATGGTGTAAATTTATCCCTCCTAATTATGCTAGATTCCTAACTTAACCAAAGGAAATGACCAATAGATTCAACCCTCCAAACAATTGTTAGTAGTTTTAATCCATTGTTCTTTGACAACATTCTTTATTTGTTTCAGCAAGGTCTCTGATTGCGTACAAGGTTCCTGCAAAATGAAAAAGCACATACTAGTTTTGAGAATCTGGGAAATTTATCTTAAAAACCAGATGCGCCATTATAGTAACCGAATGTGCTAAAAATTAGACCGTATGTGCTAAATTACTAAATGTGCTAAAAGAGAGACCAAATGTGCTAAACTGGAAAAGTGCAAAATCAAGATTAAAATTCCCTGATGTGCTGAAAGAGAAACTAGATGTGTTGAAACAAAGATTCGATGCACTAAAACAAAGATTCAATGCATTGAAACAAAGATCGAATGTGCCAAAAGAAACACTAGATGCACCAAAATATAAAATCGATGCGTCGAATGATATGCTAGATGCACTACACAAAAATTTGGATGCACTATTTCCTCACTTTTCACGGAACCTGCGAGGAAAAACTCAACAAAAATATAGATTAAAGATGGGGTGCGGGCCCCACGGTGGGCACCAATTTATGTGTGCTATGAAAATGAGTGAAATAGTTAACTAAACATAAACACAAAATCAATGAAATGTATTACATCTAATGAAAGAGAAATAATAAAGAAAATTATTATGATTCTTCATTCGAACTCATTCCATTGTCCTCTATTCTTGGTGATTCCTCAATTCATGCTCTCAGAATTATGCATTGCACATGAATCTATGAAATAACAACCAAAGAAACATGATGCTATTATGCAATGCAAACTATATGCCTACATCACTATATTTTTGTATTTTTGGATGCAAATCTAGAGATAATGTTGTATAAAAGATGCAATAAATCAAAATGCTAAAATGTAATTGCCATGATAATGCTAAATGAACTAAAATACTGAATGAAAACTACAATTCTCTCAAATTTTGTTGATATTTCTACAACATAAGTTTGTAATAAAATCCTATATATGGAAAGTTGTAGAAATGCTCCCTATTTATAAAATTTTCCAAGCTTGAGCTAATGTGGCAAAGACGGACGGTTGAGATCGTGATCCTGCAACATCGACGGTTGAGCACAAGGAGGTTAGAGGAATTCATGGAGGTTGATCCATTTGGAAGAGCTTATCCTCCAAGTGTGCAAGAGAATTATTTAACAGAAGGAGCCATGTGTCTCCCAGGAAGTTAGGAGGTTATAGAGAATATTCCCAATTTTAAAAATTAAAAATAAATGAAAATGTGTGGCATATGATGAGGTGGAGGATGAGTTGGAGGTGGTTAGAAGAAATATGAAGGCATGTGCTAAATTTGAATTAAAAGTTCAAATTTAAATGGAAGAGGGAAATTAATTAAATCAAATTATTTAAATTTGTGCATTTAATTAATTTTAAGAGGAAAGTGATTTTTGGTAAAAGAGGAATTTAGGGAATGAACCATATAAATAAATTTATCAATTTATTAATGATGGTAGAGGAATTAGAATTTATTAATTAAATAACAAGTATTTAATTAATCGTGCTCAAGACCATTTTTACGTCCATACATAGATAACAAGCAAAGTCATCATAGCAAAGATATTGATTTGATCCATTATTCGTTTCTTTTTTAAATTAACATAATATAAAAGAACAATAATGATATGATGCAAGGATAATGATTGTAATGTCAAAAATTGCACCCCGTGCAATTTTTCATTCCATAAAACTCCCCTTTAGCCTAATAAATATGATAATCTAATTCCCTCTTTTACATGCCTTTAATTTCGTCCTTAAACCCTTTGTTTTCAGTTGTCAAGTGAATTTTTGTTAGGGAGGCTAGCGCGTTATGTAGACATCTATTCATCACACAAACATCTCAAAGAGATTCTTTATTTTGCGGTCATTAGGATGTTACACTTCTACCCGCTCGTCAAATGTAACACCCCTGGGGTGGTAGACATGCTCGAAAATGACCTTATTTATGCTATTATTCATTCAAACTCACATTCTCCCATTTCATTGACTCTTCTAATCTTGCTTTCTCATTCAACACCTTCATTCTTACATTCTCTCATTCTAGCTCACCTTCTCATTCACTTTCTCGTCTACACCATTATTCTCACAAGTTCTTGGCTTCTACATCATGTCTTGGATTCTACATTGGCACTTTGGCTCTCTATCAACTTGTCTAGGGTGTTGTATTCTCTCCATTGACATTATTATTTTTTCGGAGGGGAGGTAATCACACTCTCTTTACATTATTATCTCTATTTTAGTAGTATATTGATATTCTAGTGTGTTCATCTTCTTTATCTTGTCAATATAATTGTCTATTGTCTATTTTATTTTCAATATATCTAATTAGCTATTAATGGAGGTGGAAACACCAAAATAGGGGTTTGGCTACGGCAATCCCCAAAAAATCCCAACATTTTTCCTTATTTCAAAGTGTGTAGGTTGTTCGTTTGGAGTGTTATTGGAGGCTTCGTAGCATTGGAAATATTGTGAGTCCATCCTTATTTTCTCTCTTGTTATTTCATTTATTTTAGTCTAAATCATTGCATGTTAGTTTTATTCTTGTTATTTTTGTTATCTCTTAGCATTCTATTAATTTAGTAAAATAGTCATATTTCAGTACCCGAACTATTAGTAGATTCTTTGTCTTTGTGAGCTTGTTCTATTTTTGGACCATATGAGACCACAATGTGCTATGGGGATGTCCATGCACTGTGTTTTCATCATTTTCCAAGAGCTAGCTATCTTTCTCTTGAGAACTCTGAAGTCTTCTCATTCGACCTCTAAAGTCCTTTTTCCAAAATCTATCCTAAAACATAAGTTATAGTCAAAACCCCCTTTTTTTTTCCTTTGTCACCTGAGGTTTTCCCCTAAGGTAGCAGGGGATAACTCTCTCTTTGAGGAGGTAGAGGGGTGTTAATTTTTCTTTTACATTTTGGTGAACCTGATGTGAACTCTTTGTGCCTAATATTTTTGTTAAAAAAAATTATTCTCTTGTCGGGATGTGTATTGGGTAGTGTGTCGTGACACTCTTTTATGAGTTTCACAGCCCAATCCACTACCTTTGAACACATAGTAAGAAGAAGTTAATGACACTTATATATGGTATTTAGAAGAATGTTCAGTCCTCCTCATCTAGGGATAGATTTTGAAGATTTCTTTATAGTACTCTCAACTAATCTCTCCCCTCATCGTGTTGAAGTTGAAATGCATACCCTACCAGCCTTGCCTTCTAACTCCACTTCTCTCATAGATGTTGAATCTGATCTTATGGTTACTGCTGATCAAATTCACTCTTTGGAAGTGAGACTTAGAGAACTCAAAGAATTTTTGATAAAAGAAAATTCATATTCCCAAGCTATTCCTCTCCTTAATGATTTCAGAAGTTTACTTATTTTTGATTGTTGAGGTTTGGAGTTTCTTCAAGGAATTGCGAACATTATGGAAACCTATGTCCCTTCATACAATTTTATCTTGGCTAACCCTCAAGATTTTCAGTCAAAAATTACTGGTTACTAGTTGAATGTTTCAATGCCAAGAGTGTTTGTACATATTTTCAACATGGGTCCTTTTGTTACTACTGCCTTTGTTGATAATAAAACTAACATTGAGTCCATAGAAATTCAGAGGATTAGAGTAAATCAAGTCCCTCTAGGATTAAAAAATACTACATTTGAAACTTAGATCCCCTCCACCTCTAGTGCTTTAATTAGTTAGGCCTCGACTACATATCCCGTTGTTAATGCTCTATTACAAAAAATGAGGTAGATGAAATCTCAGTTGGTAAATTTGGATAGTTCTAGTTCTCAGCCCATGTTTCAATCAAATTGTCATCGTAGCCCTTTGTATTTTGATATTCTAAATACTCCCATCCCTCAAGGGATGGATATTCCAAAATTTGATAAGTACAGTGGTAGGGGATACCTACATATGCAAGTCTTGTCTTTTAATGCCATGTGTACTGAATTCTTTCACCATAATTCCTTGTTAGAAAAATTATTCCCATATTCCCTCAATGGCATTGCTTTGGAATGGTATTGCCTACTTCTCGATAATTCAATATTTTCCTTTGACCAATTATTGAACTAGTTTTTGCAATAATTTTAGGCAAGCATCAGGTTGAAGGTCACCTTTATTGATCTCATCCAATGCAAATAGGGTACACATAAAAATTAATTGATTTTATTGCTAATATCCTATGCCCTTCTAGATTTTGATTTACGTGTGTTCATCAAGAAACTATTGTCAGTGTTGTGAGATAAATTCCTTCTAATAAAGTATCCCTCTTTCACTCATATGTGTGCTATGCTATGTGAGTATCATTAGATGGTTTCTCAATAAAAGGGTTCCTCCTTTTCCTCCCATGCAGATAAATGGATAGCTATGTCTATATCTAGAGAGTCAATAAAGAATAAAACAATAGAAAATTACATGGTATCCATTCCTACTAACAAAATATCTACATGCTGAAATATAATTTTACAATATTGTTTGAATCTTACGTAAATGTACTGTGGAAATTGTTAAAATATTGTGTAATTTCTCTTCTAGAGATAAGAATACTATTTGAGCCCTATCCTCAATGGTATGACATATAATTTTTTGCATTATCATCAAGTATTGGGTCATGATACTGAGTGATGTGTGTGTCTTTGACATATTATCCATGATCACATATAAAATGATACCATTCAACTTGATGGTAAAAATAAAAAATTAAATGAACTTGTGGCCAAGCATAATAGTCAGTTGCATATTTACACAAACCCCTTTCCATCCCATTCCACTAATCTCATAACATTTTCACTTTCATCTGCTAATCCTAGTCCATCTAAGTATGTGAATGTGGTTTTGGTCACTCATGTTCCTCCTTTGGGTCACATGGATACAACACCTGATATAACCTTCACACCACATGACCTACATCTAAACAAGGATACCTCTTCATTGTACATACTGACTTGTGTTAATGATAATGTTGTGATAGGTGTTATGGTTGAACCTATGAGTTGGGTCAATATTATCATGAAGGATACCCTTTTCATAAATAATTTACATAAGGATAGATACAAGGAGTTGTAGACCATGCTCTATACACATGATTGTATTTCCATTCCACTAATTGATTCTATCTCTTTTTTAATCATTGTTGGACCTAAAAATCTAGAAGTCCAATTTATTGTGATACCAAAATCTGACCTAATCAGAGTGAGACTAGGAATTTCATGGATTGTCTCCATGAATGTGGTTGTCTTTGTTGTTCACAAATGTCTAAAGTTTCCCCATGAGGGCACAATGTGCACTATCCAAGACACTAGGTACAAACCACTTGTGTCATGTGGGGAATTTTCCCTAGACCATTTTTGGCTTGACTAGCTAGACCCTTACCACCTAGAGGAGACTTGTTATACAAAGCTTACTTTAGGTATAGAACTAGAGGTTCAGTCTCTAATGGTGTCTTCCCCCCTTCTTCCCATGTGATCTCTTTGAAGACATTTATGTGCATGCAACAACATACCTTGTCCTCGACTCCTCCAAAAGCTAAGGACAAGTAATATCCCACACATGGGCCTTCCTCTTCTTCATCATCCTATTCTATGACTTCACAACCCTCTGCGGTGTCCTTAGTTCTTACTATTATTCCTAGAACTGAAAAGGGAAAGGCGTCCGTGTTGTGGAATTTGAAACCACAAGCTTTCCAACTTTTAGTTTTTTCCATTATACCCCAACCCACCCTATATAGAAAGGGGAAGCATAATTATGGATTTTTTTATGCTTCTCAACCCCTGAGGCCTCCTCTTGTTCCTCCACCTACCCATAAGGTAGATAAAGGAAAGGGGCCCATAATTGAGACCCTTGTCCCTGTCTTTGTTCCTCCTCCTATCTCCTCATGAGATTTCTCTTCTATTAACAACACTTGTGGAGATAACTCTAACGAAATAGGATTCCCTAGAGTCTTCCTAGACCACCCTCCCTCGTGCCCATATCCACCACAACTAGCTTGCATGAGAGTGTAAGCATCATTGATGAGCCTTAGAAAAGGAGTATGAGGCCTCATAGATGATCAAAGGGGAATTTCCTTTTTCTACCCTTATTTTTGCAACTATATTTTCTTTTGATTATATCTCTACTTCTATCTCAATTTGTGTTCCTATCTCTTCTTTTTCTCTCATCACCTCTATTTTTCTTCTGACTTCCTCAATGAGTCTTGATGAACCTTACCCCAAGAGGGTGTAAGTGTTCATCAATCCTTCTACAAAGCCACCCTTGGTCACTTATCTACCTAATCTTCCTCCTTTTCCTAATCTTGTTGACATGCCTCACATAAAGGTTATGTCTTCTATGGCTCCCTCTCCCCCCTCTTCTAATTATACTCAGAGGATCCCACATTTTTTGTTGAAGTGTAAGTTGGAGTCTGACCTTGTTTCACATGAAGGTTGAAAAGAGTCTTCCTTACCTTCCTCTTATTCCACTTTGGCATGCTCCATCCTTGTGATGGATAAGACACCTCCTTAGCCCAAGTTTGTCACTATCCCTTTTCCAAAGGTCAACACTAACTCTCCAATTTATCGTCCTCCTCCTACTTAGTCAACACACTTCACTCCAAATAAGTGTATGTTTGACTTGTTGGAGGATATCTTGACTCTATCCTCAATTTTTGCTAGATCGATGATACTAGTATTGCATGAGCTCGATGATGAAGACCTTGAGGGG
Organism: Sequoiadendron giganteum; assembly: GCA_007115665.2. Lineage (NCBI taxonomy): Eukaryota > Viridiplantae > Streptophyta > Pinopsida > Cupressales > Cupressaceae > Sequoiadendron > Sequoiadendron giganteum. Next base: position 636,299,137 of record CM021101.1, read on the forward strand.
GATTCCTCCTTGTCTCTTGTCATAAGCGAGTTAGCTGAAACCACTCTTGCTATCCCACCCTATAGGATAATCTCCCATCCCCCTATGATGATCTATATTGGGAGTAGGATGACCTATTTGAGGTGTTGGACTAGAGTGATACCTCTTCTACATATTTAGATTAGACTTTTTTTTTTGTTTGTGTTCCCCAATTATTGTTTGTTAATGTTTGTGCTCTCTCTTGGAGAACCATTGTTAGCCTCATAGTTACTTGGATAAAAGAGATAAAATATATTGTAACCTTCTTTTTATCTCATCATTCTTCTATATATCATAATCCTTTCATTTGACATCAAGAAAGATGCAAAGCGTTGAGGAATTTAGGCCTCTTTCATGTTGACCTAACTTTTTATTTGTCTTTATGTGCTCTTCTTCATCTTTTGATCTATTTGGGGGTGGTGAAAATTCATATACATTATACTATTTAATCTATATATAGACATTTATGATTAGTTTTGACCCTGAATAATTGGATCCCTTTGTGATCTTGATTTATTTTTCTCCAATTTTCTCTTCGTGATGTTGTGGATTCTATGCTTTCCATCATGTGACAACATTCCACAAATAAATCTTGCTATGTATTTTGTGTCAAAACATCTCTTGTATTTCTCTTCTCCTTAGAGTGACATGTGATCCTTTGCATATCACACCCCATTCTAAGGGAGCTATCATATCTACTTATTTTTCAAAAAAATATTAAATATGTCTTGATGTCTTATATCTCGTCATCTAGCTTGGGGAAAAACCGACTAGAGCTATATTTTCTATGACTATCCTACAACATAGTTTGCAATAGCCACAAGCTTATCTATTTGTCATATGGTATCTATAATGTCTAGTCATACCTATCAAGATTTTATTTTTTTATTAGATTATGTCATTTCATGTTCATGTCTATTTCTCACTTTTTTTCCTAACGTGTTTGCCTATAGCTAACTTGTTTGTGGTGAGATTGTAGTAAACTATATAGGATGGAAGACTCATGTCCCAACTCAACTTCTTGATTGCATATAATAGATTGAAGACTTGTATCCTCTTCATCTTGGGTATATTCTCTTCAACCTCTTTCCACTTTATTTCACACATGTCATAATACACATGATTGCTAAAGTGGGGGAAAATGTAATGCTAAAAGTTATACCCTATGAAAGTTTGTATTCCATAAAACTCACTTTTATCCTAATAAAGATGATAATATAATTCCCCCTTTCACATTCCTTTAATTTCATCCTTAAACCCTTTATTTTTGTCTTTCAAGAGAATTTTTGTTAGGGACACTAGTGCTTGCATAGACGTCTATGCATCATGCAAACATCCCAGAAAGATGCTTGATTCTATGGCCAATAGGACATTACACTTCCTCTTTCTCATGAAGTGTAACACCCTTGGGGTGGAAGATGCCCCTGAAAATCACCTTTTGCATGCTATTCTTCATTAAAACTCACATTCTCCCATTCTATTCACTCTTCCAATATTGCTTTCTCATTCTACACTTTCATTCTTGCATTATCTCATTCTAGCTCACTTTCTCCTCAACATGATTATTATTGCAATTTCTTGCCTTCTACATCACATATTGGCTTCTACGATGGAACATTGGCTCTCCCTCAGCCTGTCTAGGGTGTTGCATGCTCTCCTTCAATATTGCTAGTTTGCTTGAGGGGAGGTAATCACACTATCTTTGCATTATTCTCTATTTTAGTAGCATATTGATATTATAACATGTTAATATTCTTTATATTATCAATCTACTTATCTATTGTCTATTTTCTTTCCAATCTATCTACTTTCCTATTTGTATAGGTGGAAACACCAAAACAAGGGTTTGACTGAGGCAAGCCCCGAAACAACCCCAACACTTTTCCTTGTTTCTATGTGTGAAGGTTGTTTATTTGGAGAATTACATGAGGCTTTGTAACAATAGATATATTGTGATTCCATCCTTCTCTTCTCTCTCATTATTTTTTTTAGATTAATTTAAATCCTTGCATGTTAATTTTCTTCTTTTTTCAATCTTTTAACATTCTGTTAACTTAGAAAAATAATCAAATTTTAGTTCCTGAATTGCAAGTAGATTTTATTTGTCTCTATGAGATTTTATGTTTTCAAACCATATGTTATGCTATCATCCTTGGCTCATAGCTATCCAGCTTGCTCCTGAGATCTCTGAAGTCTGCTCATTCGGTCTCCAAAGTCCTTTTTTAAAAATCTATCCTAAAACATAAGTTATAGTCAAAACCCACTTTTTCATCCTTTGTCACCTAAGCTTTACCCTTGAGGTAGTAGAGGAACACTCTCTTTGAGGAGGCAAAGGGGTGTTAATTACCCTCTACTACAATGATAAATTCTCAAATATAAATGATACCTATACTTGATAAATGACAATGATAAATACTTTATAATGCTTGAAAATGTTTTTTAATGCTTGATGATGCTTGATAATGTTTGAATGCTTTATAGTGTTAATATTTCAATAGTAACTTCAATCATAAGAATGCTAGGGGATTTGAATAAAATGAAATCTCATTATTTATATTTTTCACTTAACATTTCATCAATGGTGGACATTGATTTGCAAGATCAATGAATAGGAAAATTTAAGATAAGGTAAGACCCAAATTTTGAATTTTAAAGAAGGAAGGAATTTAAATGATAGCTTGGAGAAATATATATATAGATTTTAGAAGTTTTTTTTTTCCCTTAAAATACTGTATTATATTAATATCAAAAAATTTACATAGCTATCCCATAGAGAAGCATCAAACACCAGCCAAGCCTAACCAACTAGTCTAAGCATGTAGAGACCGCACATGGTCTAATTATAGATATTTGAAAAATGTGGCCACTACCAACCCAAAAGCCCATTGTATTAGAAAATTTCCTACTAACACTAACTATATCCTATTACAGTAAACTACAACTTTTACCAGCACCATAACTCCAGGAAACCATTTGCAGTAGTAAAGATGCCAAAGTCTAGAACCACGCACTAGCCAAATAAGTGCTCAACCTTGAAAGCTTGTAGAAGATAATCCGTCCTGATCGTAGCAATTTTATTATGCTCCAGCAATGCCATCCCCTTCATGTCTAGGATGAAAGGATAATACTTCAACACCTCCCCGATCTTGTAAAAGGTCGGATAATATTTAGGCTATGGCCACCTCAACACTACCCTTGAGAGCTGCGGTCTCTCCACATCCTTGTTGTGGAGAGATGCTCTCCCATCCACCCACTTTTAGAAGAAAATATTTAATTTAAATAAATTATTCTAATTTTTTTAAAAGAGGAGTGTTAGATAATAAAATGATTTTTTTTAAAATATTGAATTATAGAGAATTTTTTTCATTTAAATAAATTATTTTTGATTTATTTAAAAAAAAAATTTATTTAATTATAGAGGACTAAAGATAAACTTGAATTTAATTTTAATTAATGTTGGAGGGAAAATAATAAGAAATGAATTAATTAAATAATTACAAATTATTCACTTAATATAGATATGATAAAAAAATTAAGATAATTAAATAATTGAAAAATATTTAATTGTTATGAATGAAAACATATTTGATTAATATAGATAGAAGAAATGATAAGGATAATGATGAAATGACTAGATGAAAATGCATTAGTCATTTTAGGTGTTTGCATTTTTCTCCTCTTTGAGACAATGCATTTTATAGTGTTTTTTCAAAGAAAAAGATTGAAGATGTGTCCTAGAATGCCTCAATAAACTATGAGATGGAGGATCAGATGATTGTTGGTTCGAGTCCCATCAGGCATGCCAAAATGTGGTTGATGAAAATGTGAATCACAAATAACAACAATGCAAAACTCACACCTTCACAATCACACAATGAAGTTCAATATCTTGGCTCAAAATATGAAATATAGATAACAAACAAAGTCATCATAGCAAAGATCTTAATTTTCTCTTTGTTGCTTTCTCTTCAAAATAATAAACTATGAAAGAACAATAATGATATGGGTATGTGTAGGATCATGATGGGCCAAAAAGTGGCAATGAGAAAAAATCACGTTTTGGATCGACTCAAAAATGCAGAAAAGCCGAGTTGACTTTTCTAGGTTCGGGTGTTAGTACATTTACTCGAACCAAAAACCAAACCTAGTTTCCACAAATTGGATATCCGATTTTTGGAAACAATATATAAAAAAACGGCCGACTCTTTCAACTTCATTTCTCATAGTTTAACATAGGCGCAAAAGGAAAATCCCAAATGCGATATCCGCTTCGATTAGATATCCGATTTCAAAGGTATGTATTTGGTTTTTTCAATCTTGTAATAGATTTTTCAAGTAGATTCTCTTAAGTTTAGGTAGGTTTTATTAAAATTTTTTCAAAAATAGGGTTTTCTATTGATTTAAAAAAAAAAAAACTAGAGTTTACATTGATTTTTATTAAAAATTAATGTTTTGAAATGGATCTTGATTAAAAATTAGTGTTGTTGATGTATTTTTATCAAAAATAAGAGTTTGTTATTGATTTTTGTGAAAAAGTATGGTTTTTTTTGGATTTTTATTAAAAACTAGGGTTTTTTTACAGTAATTTCATTTATATTGTGTAATTTCAATTAGTTTACTTAGTTTTTAACTTTAATCAGGTATTATGGCTGCGAATGAAAATCCACAAATGCCAAACACTCCACCACCTCTGCAGCCACCAATAAAAGACTTAATTGGTGAAAAATTGGGGTAATTGAGGGGCATTTGTGAAATTTATCAGACAATGCCTCAATTGAGAGATATGACAAACGCATTGAAAGAAATAATTAAAAATATAGAAACCCTCTCCACCCAACATAATTCCTTTTGTTCATGGCGAGAAGACATGAGAGAATATTATCGATGTAGATTGTCTTAAGATGATGTGAAAGATCTCCAAATAACCAAAGCCCAAATAGCCTCTTTATTCATTGACCCCCACACCGGTTTGCTAGTGAATGTAAATAAAAAAAAATTCTCATAAAATGGTGCATGCATAGGGAAATTGTAGCTAACTTTTGGGATCATTGGTGTATGGTTTTTGATAAATCACCGAACAATAATTCCGACATACCATTTTATTTTATTAAAAAACTATATGCTGAGTTTGTGTTAGGGCATCATGTCAATTTCGTTGATATTAAACCCTTCTAGGGCATCGGTGGAGGTATGCCCCAGGATAGACTAGGGGCAGCTAGAGTAGTCTTATGCCCAAATTTTCCCCTTCCTCTCCTTCCTCTACCACCTCCAATATATCATCTAGAGATTATCCAGGATGCATCCACACAGACTATTCAGTCTATTCACTCTTTGAGTGGTCATTTGGTTTCGCATGCTTCTATAGTAGCTCAACCACATTTTGGTGATGTTGGCAAAGGCTCGAGTGCTGCTGCATCATCCTCCTCAGGTCCACATATTTGTGTGCCAAATACTTGCACTATGTTCCGCCAGATATGCTTGGGTCTTCTTGTACAACCTGTTGAGCATCCCTTGGACACTTTTGATTATGACCTCCATGATGTGGACATTATAGATCAGTCATAGGGGAGTGAAGCACACCCTACAAAGTCCTCTCTTGCTAGAGAGGGCGATGCTGGAATAGTGAGATAAGTAAGATTTAAGTTGTTATTTCATAACTTGCATTTGGTTTTTAATGAATATTAATAAGAGATAGTATCAAGTATTAATATTTATTTACATGGTCTATTTAACAGTTGATGTCTGAGGAGGAGGTCACATGGGTGACTGATAGCACCCTTAGGGCCATTTCATTTGGCTTGGACACACACGTAGTATATATTTTTGCACTCGCTAGTTTACATTTTATAATATATACTTGCTTGTCATTTGAATTGTCATTAATGAAATTATATAATAACTTATATGTTTATCTTGTTTTCCTCCTGTAGAAAATACCTAGTGTGAGTGAGGTGCAACATTGTCCAGACTATGGAGGTGCAAATCTAGATAAGGGGAAGGTAATTGAACTCAAATTGGATTGAATTAAGATTTTTAAGATCCTATATTGATTATACATACGTCGACATAGATTTTTAGTTTCTTATGTACTTGTCAATTTTATGTATAGGCAATTATGAGCTTTACAGATATGATGATAAGGGACACACTGCCTAAAGGAGTAGTTATTGGAACACCTCAAAGAGTAGGTGTTGAAACACCTCAAGGAGGAGGTGTCGAAACACCTGAAGGAAATAAAGAAAAAGATCAACCTAAAGAGGTATGTGCTTATTTTATTTTGTGTTTGGTAAATAAGTTCCTATTACCAATAATCATATGCTAACTTGGATCAACTTTATTTTTTTGTTCACATATATAGATTGGCATTTCAAAAGTTGATTTGGTATATTCTAGGACTCCTAACCCTTTGAAGAGACATATATTTCAGGTAATCAAGATTTAAATTTTAGAGTTCAACTAAAATTCAATGTATATTGATTTTGATGTTAATTATTCGATTTTAAATTATATAGTATAACTAATCTCAATTGTGGTTTGAATTTTTCTTGTGCAGCTACCTTCAGAGCCAACAAGTGCTTCAAAGAGGCTCCATTTTGATGATCCGCCAGTAGTTTAGGATGAGATAGACATTTTGGCATGTAAATTTTGAATACATATTGAGATGGCATATGCCACATTTTGTAAAACTTTGTTTGAGTTGGCGTCAATGCCATTTTTATATATGGACATACACTTGATTATTGGATAATTTGATATATCAAAGTTGACAATCAAAATTTAATTTGTTCCTCATGTGCATGATTAAACTCTTTGAAAATTTTATCTTGAGCGATGGTTAAATATCAATGTACAATAGCTTAAAATTGAATGGTTATATTATGTAGTTTATATTTATATCGCTGATTACATTGCATTACACATATTTCAAACTCAAATCATTAATTCACATTACATAACTAACAACTAGATGCTCATAGATGAAATTTTTTCAATTACAATATAGTTCTTACAAAGTCAACCTAAGCAGTTATGCAATTAATTCACATTGCATAGCTAAAAAATGTGAGCAGTTGTCAATTGCATTTGTTATTGAATTCTATGAGACCACATTTCTTTGAAATTTTTTTTCAAATAGTCCATTGCCTTGTCTATGCTACCATATTCTTCATACATGATAGCGATCATATTAAGTTGAAATAAATTAAATGATAGACTATGGCTATTTAATTTATACTCATTTTATTTAAATGGATGAGGTCGACCTTCCTTGATATTATTTTGTAATTTATTATTTTCAAGAGAGGCCGACCTCCTTGAAGAGTCACCTTATTTTGTATAAATTTGAGGTGATGTTTGTTGATTTCCTCAATAAAGTTCATTCAACATAATTTGCAATCCAAGCAAAAGTTTGCACTTGAGCAGTAGCGCTTCATCTTGCAGCAGCAAGTTGATTTCAAGGAGAAGCATATTCGGTTGTATCTTTGCATCTACGAGAGGTGCTATTATTCATTGTATCAAATTCATCCATGAGTTGGGCCTGATTTGTAAGAAAATTTCTTGTTGTGTTTATTGTCTTATGTGTTTCATTTTTTGAGTTCTTTTAGTTGTATTATCTGATCTCTAAGTTGAAGACAGCGAGAGAAATGGTCATATTGTTGACTACAAAGATTTGACCATGTTGGCTCTTAATGGTCTTCCTTCATCTTGGGAGTCTTACATTCAAGGAATCGGCGTGAGATCAAAACTTCCCAAGTTTGATCGGTTGAGGGCTGATTGTATTCAAGAGGAGTCAAGGTTGGTTGCAAGAGGTATTGGACGAAGCCCTACAAATGAAGACATTCATGTTCTTTCCTTTCAATCCTCGAAGAAGGAAGGAAAAGGAGGAAAGAACAGATGCTTCAAGAGGAATGGAGATAAAGGGTTAGATGGTGCTCCTACATTCAAGAAGAAGTGGGACCTCTATCATGTTTACTGGGATATTATTTTCTCAAATTCATTAAACTTGGATTTAACATTGGTAGCTCCGCAAACCTATTCAGAAGAGTGATCTAAAGAGGACATCCCTAAATCTCTATAGAGGTGTAAAGTTGCAAAGTGGTACAAATTTCATTCTCGAACTCGTACAGCTCAATGGACTATTCCAACACATCTTATTGGGTACATTTATGTTAGGTATGGTTCTCTTTTGCACCCAAATACGTCGAATCGCTCCGAGCTGCATTAGAGCGACGTTTTCCCTTAAAAATCCAAAGTGCTCAAAGGCAGAAATCTTTGATGGACTATTTCTCAGAAAACGTGATGATTACAAACTATTCATCTAAGGATATGGGATCGTATTGAGACCATCTACAATAACCTCTCTTAGTTTTTTCTATCTTGAAGGAATTTTCCAGTGGTGATGAGTTTTCAGTTGAGGGAAAAGTTGCCAAATGCAAGTAGTGTAAAGTTGCAAAGTGGTGCAAATTTCATTCTCGAATTCATACTGCCCAATGGACTATTTCAACATGTCTAGATGGGTGTGTTTATGCTATTTATGGTTCTCTTTTGCACCCAAATATGCCGAATCACTCCGACCTACATTGGAGCGGTGTTTTCCCTTAAGCGTCCAAAGTGCTAAAAGGCAGAAAACTTTGACAGACTATTTCTTGGAAACCGTGATTTTTACAGACTCTTCATCTAAGGAATGGGATTGTGTTGAGACAATATACAATAACCTCTCTTGGTTTTTTCTATCTCGAAGGCGTTTTCCCGTGGTGATGATTTTTCAGTTGAGGGAAAAGTTGCCAGATGCAAGTAGTGTAAAGTTGCAAAGTGGTGCAACTTTCATTCTCGAACTCATACGACCCAATGGAATGTTCCAACACATTTGTATGGGTATGTTTATGCTGGTTATGGTTCTCTTTTGCACCCAAATACACCGAATTTCTCTGAGCTACATTAGAGCGACGTTTTCCCTTAAGAGTCCAAAGTGCTAAAATGCAGAAAACTTTGACGGACTATTTCTCAGAAATCGTGATGCTTATAGAATATTTTTCTGAGGATATGGGATCATGTTGAGACCATCTACAATAACCTCTCTTGGTTTTTTCTATCTCGAAGGTATTTTTCGTGGTGATGAGTTTTCAATTGAGGGAAAAGTTGCCAAATGCAAGTAGTGTAAAGTTGCAAAGTGGTGCAACTTTCATTCTCAAACTTGTACAACCCAAAAAACTATTCCAACACATTTGGATGGGTATGTTTATGCTAGGTATGGTTCTCTTTTGCACATAAATACCCCGAATCGCTCCGAGCTACATTGGAGCAACATTTTCCCTTAAGAGTCCAAAGTGCTAAAAGGCAACAAACTTTGACAAACTATTTCTCGTAAATCATGATGCTTAGAGACTCTTCATCTAAGGATATGGGATCATTTTGAGACCATCTAAAATAACCTATCTCGGTTTTTTCTATCTCAAAGGCCTTTTCCCATGGTGATGAGTTTTCAGTTGAGGGAAAAGTTGCGAGATGCAAGTAGTGTAAAGTTGTAAATTGGTGCAAATTTTATTTTCAAACTCATACAACCCAATGGACTGTTCCAACATGTCTGGATGGGTACATTTATGTTAGGTATAGTTCTCTTTTGCACCCAAATATACTGAATCACTTTGAGCTACATTGGAGCGACGTTTTCTCTTAAGAGTCCAAAGTGCTAATGTCAATGAAATGTGGGGGCATAAATATTTAAAGATGGATCAAGATTCTACAAGTCCTAGATCTTGCATCAGAAAATTCTTACCCAATCAAATTGAATCAATTACATGGAAAATGAAATTCACAATGAACTTTTTACTTTTTTGTTTTTCGAAAAAGTGGCTAGCCACTGTAATTTTTTATATATAAATAGGAAATATTACAAAACCTGGTTCAAATGAGCATATCGACAAGAAAGAACCAAGAAGAAAACCTCTGGTTGTAGCTTGATTAAGTACAAAAATCTTTTTAAATTTTAAACATACCCTGTATACAATGGCAGACATTTGAACTGTATTTCAAAAAACATCACTAGATATAGATTATGCCTATACACAGTTATGACCTTTTTACAGTGTTTCACATTTCAAAATTAGCCTATTTGAGGCATTTAGGGCATAGTCTTCCACAAGAGTAGTATGTTGGAATTTTGGAGTGATAAGCACCTATACAAACCATCAAGGTAGCAATTAAAATACATACAATAGAAAATATGCTTAGAATAACCAATCGATATTATTGTAATTTGTCACATACCTCTCTGAAAGGATCAAAGTTGCCTATTGTTGCAGCGGGTCCATGATCAATCATGCCAGGAATATCACAAAATTTGTCAAATGACAAATATATATTGTAACAACAAAACATATGCTTAGAATAACAAATCTATATTAATCTAAACAACCTGAATGATGATGAATTGGTAATGCAAACTATAAAAGATGCTTTGAATAATCAATCTATATTATTGTAATATGTCGCATATCTCTTTGAAAGGATTAGAGTTGGCTATTGTTGCAATAGGTCCATGATCAATCATGCCAAGAATATCGCAAAATTTGTCAAATGATATATCTATATTGTCACAACAAAAAAAAGGCTTAAGCATTGTACTTTCCATTCTTGAATATGCTATTCAAGTGTGCTTGAAGGGTCATCTCTTTGCTTAAGAGTATCCAATATTGCTTCATGATCAACATTACTAAGTGTCCATAGTTGTTTTGTCTTTGGTTTGGCATGATGTTTCAATAGCTTAACATTTGTTGCTATAACAAGGTGTGAATACATGAGAATGGTTTTGTGTTTCTCGTAGTCTTCAAATGCAGGTATGCCATTCTTTCTAGTCATGTATGTTCGCAACCAAGTTCTTGAAATCACAACTGAACCTATAGGATACATGAACCCATCATCATCTTCCATCGATTGTGTTAGCTTGTGCTTTACCCGTACACATCAAGCCAACCAATATTCTGATCTCTCTTCATTCCCCTGTGGTGCAACAACTACAAAAACATGTCTTGGATGTAGTAGATCTGAAAGTTGGTTGTAATCAAGTGAAATTTCCATTGTGTAATTTGTCATGGATATAGTTTGAGATAAAGGAGTTAGATATTGTGGAACCCATGTATCCACCCACTCACTTGACTCGCATTGATCCCACTCGCACTAAATACAACTCTGACAAAAACAAGCCAATTGTCATGTCCAAATGGTCCATGTGCTTGCATCTGAGCTTCAAAATGAATGCATCTTTGAAGAATCTTTGATTGTATGAAAATCCATTTTGCCTCCCGTTGTACCCTCCTTGACCAACCAAAAGAATCTGTGCACTGTTGAATCAAGTGTCCCTCACTGTGACAATGCTGAACTACACCAATCAACAATAGAACGTGCATCACTAAATTTTTCTCTTGAAATCTTCAATTTCTCCTTAACTAGAGCTCTATTTACACATGCACCTGCTCCATCATGCTCCCCTTTCCCATGCCCAGCTTCAAAAAAAATCCAAATATTAGGTACACCCCTCTCTACATGCATTCTACTCAACAGATAAAACATACTCGCATTCTTGAATTGACCTGTATAGTTATCTGACCAAATGAGATGTCGACCCAGTGCTATATCATGCTCTTGCAAGAACTCAAAAAAAATCTCGAAACAATGTTGGACATACTCGGACGAGTGAGATCTATCATCACTCATATAAAAATGATACTCTTTGATTATCTTTCCATCCTCCTCTGTACTATTAGGTGCATGTCTAAACGTTAGGTGGACAAAAATAGCAATCTGAATGGAATTGTAATACTAAGATTGTACCTTGTTTTGTGGTTGCAATGTTTAGTTTTCGAAAAAACCAGCCACTGATATAATAGTGCCAATCGGAAAAGAGTCCTTACATATCCTGAATTTTTGATCCGACCACTGAGACCTATGACTATGCCTTGCATAATTGTAGAAAATATTGTCCTTAAAATCTGAAATAAAATCAGCAACACTGCATTCTATTGTAACCAACTCGCATCTAGAACCTTCACCTCCACTCTGCAAAGTATATTTGACTATCTCATATCTCTTTTTCTCAACAAGATTCTTTCCAAATTCATGTTTGGAACCCTCATGAAAACATTAAAAAAACTTTGACAAGCCACCACATTGTGAGCACTTCACATTTAAACAATCATTTCTATAGAAAAAGGAACCATCATCCCTAGAACATAAAAATAGATCTAGCAAGTCCCTTGATGATTTCGGAAGATGCATTGCACCACACTGCTGCAACATTTCATTAGTATGAAAAGTAGAACGGATATAGAATAATAGTTCATGGTACATTGAAAACTCCACATGGTATTTGCAACAACAAGTATTATGAATCTTAAGAGGCACACAATAAAATAGCTTCAAACCTTCAAAAGTTCTTTGTGATATTTCCATATTTGGATGTGTTTGAATAAATTTTTTGAACAACATTGTTTGGATTGATTCCAAGAAATGTTTAGGATGTGGTGTACAGTCTCGACTAACAATTCTTAACTTAAAAAAATCATTTTCATTGGGTGATACTCTAGAGTTATCATGCCAAAATTGCTGAATTGCCTGCTTTATACTATCAGTTAGATTCTTATCAACATGTGTAAGCCTTCCGAAAAAATCCCATGTATCATTTTGAAGAGGATCATCTATTCTTTCTCTTCTTACAAGTGCTCTATCCAAAGTTTTACAATTTAAGTCAAAATCAATACAAGTTTGTCTCATAAAGCGAGCCTTTTTCAATTGCTGGTTTACTTGGGCGGTGGTAATGACTCTCCAAGGAGCTCTCTTATCTTTTTACTTGTTATTTTTTCCAATAGACTTGAGAGCAATAAAAATATTTTTGACAATATTAGAATTTTTTTCGGTCCTCTTGTTTAGATGAATCTTCAATTTGGCTAGCAAAGGTCTCATCTTTTGCAACTTTAGCAATTGTACAAAAATTTGGCATTGCTCGGTCAATGTCTTATCGCTAAAATATTGGTTGAAAAGTATTCTAGCCCACAACCGAATAGTTCGTGTTGACCTCTTGCCTTCAAAATTGTTTATAATGTTATCATCAATTTCAACTAACCATTTAGGGGTCCTTGAAGGTCTTGAATTTGGAATACGTCTTTCTTCCACACAAGGTTCTTCATTTCTCATGTAATCTGGTGAAACATAATTTTAACTTGCTTCAATATTATGTTCAACATCTTCATTTCCAACATTTCCACCTTGAACATTTTCAATATCAATTTGAACAATTTCATTCCTAATTTCAATATCATGTTCAACATCTTGAATTCCAACATTTTCATTATCAATTTCAATATTTTCATTCCCAACTTCAATATTCTATTCAACATCTTCAATTCCAACATTTTCACCTTGAAAATTTTCAATATGAATTTGAACATTTTCATTCCCAATTTCAATATCATGTTCTAAATTTTCACCTTGAACATATTCAATTTCCTCTTCACTTGAAAGACCATAAGGCTTAGGTTCACCAATATTTATACCTTGTCTTTTCTTGCTATGACCTTCTCTATCTCTTTGTCTATATCCTTCAATTTGTTCTTTTGTCATCTTTCTCTTATGTTTTTGCTTCTGACGACTGCTGCTCCCCATTATACCAAATAAAAGATGCTAAAAACTCATTATGTATGACAAATTTGAGTACAAGATGATCCAATTTTTTTATCTCTGTCTCTTCCTATCTGAAACTGTGTGTTTTTCGCCTGCAAAGTGCTGCAAATAGAATGTAGGGTCCGTTGGAAAGCACAAAAATGACCAACATGGGGATTTTCTATGGCCCACAAATCCGATATCCAATTTGTAAAATATGTTCTACAATGGTAATATTTCACCTCTGCACAATCAAGTTTCACAAATTGGATATCCAATTCAAATCAGATATTTGATTTGTACACACATAGACCACAATGAGAGGGATAGGGAGAGGGAGAGTGGGAGAGGGAGAGGGAGAGAGAGGAGAGAGGGAGAGAGAGGGAGAGAGGGAGAGAGAGGGAGGGAGTGGGAGGGAGAGGGAGAGTGGGGGGAGAGGGAGGGAGAGGGGTAGGAGGTGAAAGGCGGGCCATTCCATTCCATTCCATTCCATTCCATTCCATTCCATTCCATTCCATTCCATTCCATTCCATTCCATTCCATTCCATTCCATTCCATTCCTTCCATTCCATTCCATTCCATTCCATTCCATTCCATTCCATTCCATGAGGGAGTGGGAGACTAAGAGGGTAGAGAGGGGGAGGTGGGAGGTTGGGATTGAGGGGGAGGTGGGGAGGGAGATGGGGAGGGGAAGTTGTGGGAGGAGGGAGGGAGGGATGGGGGAGGGGAGGGAGGGAGGGAGGGGAGGGGGAGATAAAGAGGGGGGTGGGAGGTGGGGAGGGAGGTGGGAGAGGGAGGTGGGAGAGGGGAGGAGAGGGAGGAGAGAGGGAGAGGGAGTGAGAGGAGAGAGTGAGAGAGAGTGAGATGGGTGAGGGAGAGGGGAGAGATGGTGACTGAGGGGAGGGGTGGGGAGGGAGGGGAGATGGAGGGGGAGGTGCGAGGGGAGGAGGGGAGGAGAGGGAGGTGGGAGTGGGAGAGGGAGGAGTGAGGGAGAGATAGAGAGAGGAGGGGGTGGGAGGTGGGAGGTGGGAGGTGGTGGGAAGGGGAGAGAGGGAGAGGGAGGTGAGAGAGGTGAGGAGGGAGGAGAGTGGGAGAGGGGAGAGTGGGAGAGAGAGAGTGGGAGAGGAGGGGGAGAGGGAGAGTTGGAGAGAGAGAGAGAGAGGGAGAGGGGTTTGGGGTTGAGGGAGAGTGGGAGAGGGAGAGAGGGAGGGGGAGAGAGAGGAGAGGGGGGAGAGGGAGAGAGAGAGGGAGAGGGAGAGAGGGAGAGATAGAAGGAGAGGGAGTGAGAAGGAGAGGGGAGAGAGAGAGAGAGAGGAGTGATTGAATGAGAGACTTGAGAGAGATAGAGGTGGAGAGAGCAAGAGGGAAATAGATAATATTTAAATATTTTATAAATTGGTAATATATATATATATTTAAATATTTATGGATTTACTAAAATATTGAAATAATATTAAAATATTTATAGATTAACTAAAATATTGAAATAATATTTAAATATTATACATTTAATAATATATTATATATTAAATACATAATTTGGTAAGAGATTATTATAAATTTTATATTAAATATATTACATTATAAACTTTATTGGATATTATATATATTAAATTATAAACTTAATTGCATTTGTAAATCATATATTAAAGATTATATAAATTGTTTTAAAACTGATCTAAAAGATATCATATATCGAATTCAAATCCGGTATCCAATTGTCCGATTTGAATCCGATATTTGATATTCTAACACAAAATTTAATGCCTCGGTATTAGCTCCGGTATTAGGCTCGGGATTTGGTTCGAACTTGCCAATCTTAAAAAGTCAACACATAAAATGTGTTTAACAACTTACCTTGCTTTTCTAGACTTTGCCCATGTAGCGACTTTTATTTTACCTAAAATTGATGAAATGAAAAGGGTTTGTAAAGGATCTTTTCAAATTTCTACCAATATAAATTATATTTTACTTAGAATCTAATAAATAATTATTATTTATTTTTTATTAGAATTATGACTAAAGTCTTGATTGATAGTTTGATACAAAAACATCTATAACTTTCAAACAGTATCACATTTTTTTAGTCCAAAACATGCATCACATTCTATGCTTTGCATACTATAGGATTAAAAAAAAAATGAATTCCATTAAGTTTTGACCAAGTTAAGGTGGTCAGACATACGAGTTTTTATATTTTTAAAAATTTGTAATAAAAAATTCATAATTAATTATTTATTTGAAAAAAATTACAAAAAAATATGCATCACATCCGAAGATGAGTCCTCTACTTTTATCTAAAATCTTATAAAAAATATTATGATTTTATTATGGTTAGGGTGGTCAGACAGACACCTACTTCTTATTTTTCCCCTGAAATTTTAGTACTACTGCATTGAAATTTCAAATTTTCACCAAATAGATTTTTTTTTAACAAAAATTAACCTAGTGGTTTAGAAACTACATTAAATTTTCCACATATTCTATTCTTATATATTTTTTAAATAATATAGGTAACTTATTCAAATTTTTATGTCAAGTTGCCCAACTCTGATTTTCTGAATTTTCATTGCCACTTAAGGACCTGTTTTTCCCATGATGATCCTGCACATACCCATATAATGTGAGGGTAATGATAAATGCTTAAAGATAAATGATATTTGTGCTTGATAAATGACAATGATAAATTCTTGATAATGCTTGATAATGCTTGGATGCTTGATAGTAATAAGATTGCTATAGTAACTTCGATCATAAGAATGCTAGAGGATTTGAATAAAATGAAAGCTTCTTATTATATTCTTCACTTAACATTTGATCAATGGTGGAGATTGATTTACAAGATCAATAAATAGGAAAATTCAAGATAGGGTAACCCAAATTTTGAATTTTAAAGGAGGGAATTAAATAAATAAAATTCAAATGATAATTTGGAGAAATAAATAAATATTAATTTATTTATTTTAGAAAAAAATATTTTAATTTATTTAAAAGAGGAGTGTTAACTAATTAAATAGTTTTAAAGAACTATTTAACTATAGAGAAAAACATTTAATGTAAATAAATTATTTTAATTTATTTAAAAGAGGAGTGTTAGCTAATTAAATAATTTTTGAAAATTATTTAATTATAGAGGGACAAAGATTAATTTGAATTTAATTTGAATTAATTTTGGATGAAAAAATGATAAGAGATGAATTAATTAAATAATTAAAAATTATTCAATTAATATACATGATAAAAATATTAAGATATTTTTATTAAAAAATATTTAATTAATATAGATAGAAGAAATGATAGGGATAATGATTAGATGTATTAGTTAATTTTAGGTTTATACACTTAGTAATATATATTGTATAAGATGTTAAATAAGGAGTTACATTGGTAAGGTATCCTTGTCTACTTGGCAAGTGTTAAGAATGTGTTGTATATTTGACATGCTTTACACCCTTAATGGACTATACACTTATCCATAATTTCTTGGGCCCTTTTTAAAGAATTTAGCTGGTTCATGATTTTGTAATAATTATTTTATAATTTTTAAAGGGCTTTGTATAGCCACGTTCTTATAAATAAATACACATTGATGGGAAAAGTGTTAGGATTAAGGTTTCATTAACCTCATAATCATAGGTAAATTTTATGTGTGTACAACACTCTTGAAAGGTGTACTTGGATACTTGGTATAATTAGAGATCTTTTTTTTTAATTTATATTTCCTAAGAATATCAATATTAGTTTTTGTATGGATTCATGAGGGAGATGTAGCACTTTAATTCTGGTTACATTTGAATTTAGATTCATTTAAGGTATTTTCCCATTTCCTAAGTATAGGGATTCCCTAATGTTTGATTAAATTGGTGCTATAGGTAGACACAAAATTGAGAGGATGGATTCCTAACTGAA
Source organism: Sequoiadendron giganteum (assembly GCA_007115665.2). NCBI lineage: Eukaryota > Viridiplantae > Streptophyta > Pinopsida > Cupressales > Cupressaceae > Sequoiadendron > Sequoiadendron giganteum. Next base: position 636,316,717 of record CM021101.1, read on the forward strand.
TAGTTCACCTTCCATGATAGGCTTCATTTAATTATCAACCATGGATTTATAATATTTTGATAGCGCTAGCACTATATATGCATTCATGGATTCTAATATGCCCTTGAGTATAGGTGATTACAAATGTACAAAAAACTGTAAAAGTTAGACAAGGAAATGAATGTGTTTAACTTGCAAAATGTGGGAATAAACATAAGTTGTTGCTTATGCTACATATGCTCACCACTTAAGATCGTGGTTATTAAATTTTAAGAATGAACTATAACTAATTACATTAGGAGTATGAAATGCATATTAAGCTAAAGAATATAATTCAATTACAAAACCATATTCATGAATTCCACATGCATGAAACTGGTAACTATCTTAACTAAACTCAATAATACATGAATTAATCTAATACCATAAAATATAGTGGATAACAATACCTCAAATTACCCTTCCTTGAGTATTTGCTTCCACAATAGATGTCAACACTTACTACTTAATCACCAAACCATAGTATTGAACTAACTCCTTTATTGCATGAAAAATCTGAACTCTGATAAGAATCTACTAAATATTTCTCATTCAACAATACATTATCTATTATTCAACTAATTAAAAAAAACTAACAATGATCAACTATCAACTAGTAATTAGCAAAAAATATATGGATAACTAACTAGATCCACTCCTCACAATAAACCCCCCTATATAGGGTCCATGAGGATTCTTATTCATCCTAGGGCAGAAAACAAAACCATAATGTGTTTGTCCACTCTCCATCAAAGATAGGGAGATGACTTAGTCTTTGTAACATTAAACCATAATTGAAAGAAAATGAAGAGAAATTAAACTGAAACTCTACACTAACAATTAAATTCCATGAAAGAGACATGTTTAATGGGGAATGTCATGTCATGGGTTAACCTGCTCAGAAAAAATTCTTCTTCTAGTCATTTATTTGGTAGATAGAAATGTGCTTGTGGTGACTCACAGTTGAACATACAATGGTTGCCTTCATTCTTCTCTAAAAATGTAGTGCTTTAAAAATTCTAGCATTTCCCTTACAACTGCCCGTTGTCCTTATGCGATAGGCTGAAAATCTAGTTGTTGTGGGTTACATTTCTTCTAGTTGCAAGAAGTTAGTTTTATCCCCAAGGAATATACATTATTAACAATAATAATTTAACCAGATAATAATACTAAATATCATGAAAATTCATACATTCACACATATAAATGTTAACATATCATACTCATATTTTCACATACTAAAGTTGGGTTTAAAGTGTATAAAGGGTATAAAAAATATATGAAGTCTTAGGAATGTTTATGAAAATTGGCAGAATGAAATGATAAGAACATAAACTAATGAAGAAAAATAATCATAAATTAAGCCAATCACTCCCCCCCAACTAAGTCATTTTCTTGTCCTTAAGTAACTTTTAAGGCTAGAGGTTGTATTGGAGAGTTATTTCTCTAAAATCAGCCATATTGTCAACTCCTTTGACCTACTTCAGGTAGTAGCCATTTTGGTGTGAGAGATTCACCAAACTCTTGTTCTCGATTGATTCTTATTCCCCTCCTTTCCTCCATGTCTAATGTTGTACAGGGAATCAGAGGATGGGAGGATGGAAGTCAAGTGGAAACCAGGTAACTCCATTTTTTAATGCAATATCTATATATACTTGTGAGACCTGAAAATTGTGGCTATATAGTTATAAATAGAGTGTGGCTCCTTTCTTTCTAGCTTTGGTGAAATATCTTCACATATTTTATGAATAAATTTAAAGGCTTCGTTGGTGGTCCCTTTTTCTAATTCCTTCATCCTGCTATAATCTTGTTTTTTGATATCCATTATTTTCTAAATCCAGCTCCTATGTGATTTAAGAGATCTAACCACTGATCTATTACTGCATTTGGATCCACTGAATCTTTCCTAAGCTGTAAGGTAATATATTTTTATTTTTTATGGTATTATTGTAAAATTGTGCCCCTTTGATGCTCATTCCTAACATAAGAGGTCAAAGCTCTTATTTGGAGATCTCCTATAAATAACAATGGGTTCCAAGTAGTGTCATTTGTAAGAACATAATTGTGTAGATAGAACTCACACAATTGATCCCGCATCTTTGGTGTGAATTTTTTAAAAGTCTCTAAAAATAATTATTTCCTATTTATTGCTGCAAGAAGATCACTAATAAATTGTCCAAATTGAAAACATAAAAAATTATCTTGCAAGAACAAAACATAGACTCTGGTAGGTGTCCTACACTTTAGTAGTTGTGTTATTTTTTTTATCATTTATTTAATATTCACATTCAACTTTTCCACTTCTTTTTCTTTCTTTTTCAGTGCTCTATTGTGGTTATATATCATTTTATCTCTCTCCCTTTCCCATTCTTTCCCTTTATAGGAGAATTCTTATGTTTTATTCCATAGTTCAATACCTAGGGACACTACAATTAGTTTAGTGGGGGTTTTATTAGGCCCAATTGAGCATTGAGTTACTATTTCTTTACCTTCCATTTTTACCATAGCAAGTTATGCTAATATCTCTAATTTTGACCCATTCTCAAACTTGTGGAGTCTTTCCTCCAATTCTTTGATTCTATCATCCCATTCGTTATCCTTTTCCTAGTATATTTTTAATAATTCATCCAACTATTATATCCTTTGCAATGCTTCTTTCAATTCCTTATTTGTATTCCTTTCTTCAATGAAAAGTTCCTCATCTTTCTCTAAAAACTACCCATCTCCCATTTTACCTGTATATTCAAATTCCTTTGAAATAGAGATTTTTTGAGATCTTTTCCTCATCTTTTTAGATACAAAATATCTTTTGAATTTGAATCAAAAGTGGTAGAAAAATAAAATGAATGTATAATTGGTATGTTTACATCTTCATAAGAGGAATTTGAATTTGTCTCAATCATAACAACATCCACTTTCTATTTTTTTTTATACCTCTCAATGACCGCTTCTTCCTAAGACAATGTGACCAATTCCTAGATTGTGTGAGCTTCTTTTGATCCCTTGCAGGTGTAGAAGAAGAATATCCACTCTTCCTCTTTTAACCTTTTGGTGGCCTCTTAGAAACAAGAGTTTTTGGCTTTCTTTTACTATGGGCTACTCAGAAGAGGTTGCAGGTTATATTTACTACATACCCTACTCTTTTAGTTCTCTCATGCTATGGGTAGGTGTTGAAACAAGGGAAACAAAGGGAATTTCTCCCTTAGGATAAGCCACAACAAGCTCCTCCATTAGTTTTTCCTAGCCTCTATTTTCTTCATTAGGAATTTCAAGAATATTGTTGATGTTATTGCAATTAAAAAAAATTCCCATTACATATTTGGGAATTGAAACCTAAGTCTCCTCTTTACCAGTATTATAATCAAACAAACATGAGACAATGCTGCTATGTTTTTTTTTTCTTTTTATATTCAAAAGACATTTTATTTAATAGGTTATATAAAAATTTGGGAACATTTACATGCCTACCATGGCATAGATGTCTTAACAATTTAAAATGGATTGCATATAGTAATGACTATCTCCCATTACACTTCAAGTATTTAACTATGGAAGAAGCTATTGAAGCCCAAATCCAAGGCAAAGACAAATTTTTGGTACCTTGTGAGGAAGGGTCTAAATTTTCTCTTAGCAAGGATAATTCACTCCTTGCTGCAATATTGTCTGCTCTTATTAGAAATTACTCTCCCATTCTTGGTAAACCAAATACTTTAGCTACAACTACCCCAGATTTATCCACCCTTAGATCCATAACAATTGCCTCATCATTTTGCAATGGGCTAGAAAATTGTTGGGTCATTACCTCATTAAATTCTATAGGCTTTAATAAATAATCCATTCAACCAACTTGCTAGAAGATAGGAAAGAATTTCCTATCTTGTAATAGAAAGTTATGTGTTTCTAGTTCCCTTCATATTATATCAACCCTCATGATAATGCTTCAACATTCCATAGTCACTTTCCAATTTCTACTCTATTCTTCTTTTCCTTTTCCACCCTAATTATACCACTTCTACTATGATATTATGCTGTATTACTCAAATGCACTTCTTAATTAAGCTGATTATCATTTCTTTCTCTCCTTTGAACTTTGTATCTTTTGAAGATTGTGGTAAATAAAATGATATAAAGTTTTGTTAAAAATTTTGAAATCAATAAAACTAACAAATAATTATGAATACCGCTCCCCCCAACTAAATTTTCTAAGTGTCCTCAGTGTGTATGAATTAGGTGGAGACTTAAATTAGAAGTAGAGGAAAATTAAACATGATATTTGGCATACACTAATGAATGATAAATGTCCATAAAATCAGTAATATTCAATACAAATTATGATAAATTAATGTATTATAGTGTACCTATAGAAATGGTTTGAATTGAAATGCAACTCATGTAAAGTAGTTGAATGCCACCTAAATCTTGATTTGAAGTGATATGATGTGATTGCTATGAAATTCGTGTAGTCATGGATGAAATTAGTGGCACCATGTGTGTGACATGTGGGAAATATATTTGAATGATGGATGAAAAAGGCTATAAAAATTATGCTATAGGGAAGGTGAAACTTATTGGATTGTATGGTGGAGTTGAAAAAGATGGTAGGATGGCTACACATGTATGGATGAAATAGGCTACAAGAAATGAAGCATAATATTTATGGTTGTATATGCAAACAAACATGATATGAAGTGATTGGCATATAATTAATATGGGTATATGTGAAATGACTACCAAAAAAGTGCTACGGGCTCATGTAGTAATAGGTCACTTTTGTAGTTTTGTTTCCTAGTGGTGTTATGTTGCAGGTCCCTATTGCTTCTTCTACTAGCTCATAAAATGAAGGTTTCCAAATGTCACTTATGTAGTGTGTGCACGTGAGATATGTGATAGAATTATACCTATGAAATGCCAATGGGTGAGATGTGCTTCTCATCTAATATTATTTCTAAAGAACTGCTTGTTGTTAGTAATGAATTTTGTATCTATGGATCAAATTGATGTTGTTGTGATAAAATAAATTCATCCTTTTGTAATGGCTATTTATAGATCTTCAACCTTTGTCCATTAACTAGAAATGAAAAAAACACATCATCAATTGTTTGTAACTAAACTGCTCCATTTAGATAGATTTTTTTCTCATATGACACATGCCATCTAGTCTATAATTTCCCTTTTTAATATTTTTACCTTGAATCATAGTGTAAATCCCAATCACCTATAGTAAATTCTTTGATTTTAATAAACCAGTTATGCCAATGTATCCTTTTTTTGCATGATTTTAGTATGGTGTATTACTTCCATTCTTATTTCATCTAATGCATTCATTTTGTGTTGTTGATAAGTCCATGCCCAATTTTATTGTTATCATTAGAGTTTTGTATTAGAACTCTATTTGAAGTATTGCCTTTTCACCATATACCAATTCATATGGTGTAAAACATGTTGCTATCTTCTAGGTTTTCATGTAAGTCCAAACTAATTCAAATAACCTGGTTGCCCAATCCTTCCTATGGAGTTGCACTATCTTTGTGAGGATGTTTTCAATTTTTGTGTTAGTGACCTCCACTTGACCATTTTTTTAAGGGTGGTAGGGTGTAGAATTTTTATGTCTAATATCATATTCTTGCCCTAGCTTTGTGACCAAATTCGATGTAAATTGTGGCCCCTAGTCTATGACAATCTCTTTAAGAACACCATATCTTGTGAATATATCTTCATAGAGAAATTTTGCCACATTCTCATCTCTTGAAAATTTCATAGCTTTGACCTCCACCCATTTGGTAAGGTAATTTGTGCAAAGTAGTATATACTCCTTATTATTTGATGTTGGGGAGATGGGACCAATAAAATCAAGTCCCCATTTATCAAATGGTGATATTACTAGGTGTGGTTGTAATGGTCTCTCATCTATCTTTGTTGGCCTTCCCATTCTGTGACATCTTTCATAACTCATCTTTATGAAGTATTGGCCAATAATATCTAGTATTCAAAATATTAAGAGTTTTCCTCTTTGATACAAATTATCCCCCACAAGGTTTATCATGGAATGCTTTGAGGATATCATATACTTCATATTCTCTGATGCTTCTTCTCATTATGTTGTTAGGCCCTATATAAAATAAATACCCAAATATCCATGAGTAAGGAAATTTTTTCCGAACTAATTGCCTCTTCTACCTTGGTGAGAGAAGTGGTGGTGTTTTCCCTACAACTAGATAGTTGGATATGTTTGTATACCACATTGTATATAAAGAAATAAAAAATAGGTGCAAATCTAGGAATGAATCATCAACATCTTCTTATTCGGTTGGTGGTCTAGAGAGGAAACATACTACTACATTGGCTTTCTTTGGCTTGTCCACAATAGTAATATCAAATTCTTGAAGTAGCAGTAACCATCTTACAAGCCTGCCACCAACTATTGGTATGTTCATTAGATACCTTATTGTTGTTTGGTCAGTATGTATGAATACATAATACCCTATAATGTAGTTTCTAAATTTGTTGATTGTATGAATCAATAATAACATCTCCTTCTTAGTTACTGTATAGTTGAGTTCCACCCCTTGATTTTTTTTATAGATATAATATATGGCATACTCAAGGATTTCATCCTTCTATCCTAGCACAACTCCTATTACAAAATCAAAAGCATATATCTGAATATGGAAAGGTAAATTCCAGTTTGGTCCTCTTAAGATAGGGGTTTTGGTTAATGCTTCCTTGAGAGATTCAAAGGAGTGTTGAAAAATAGGTTTCCATTCAAACTCTACATCCTTATACAATAAGATAAATAGTGGTGTTTCAAGTTTACTAAAATCTTATATGAATCTCCTATAGTGTAATGAGTGAAATCATAATACTATGTCTCACTTTTGGGATGTGCTGATTTTTTCTTGAAATCACTATTTTTAGAGAAAACTAATGATTTAAGTCTTGAGAGGCTCCATATAAAGGGTTTTAATTAAATATGGATAGATAATACCCCCTTAGATCAAACCCCCTTGGATAGAACCCCTCTAGTATTAAATCATACCCACAATGGAGTCTCCTTTGCACCTATCAAAATGTTGGCAAAAAACCAAATTTTCTTTTATATTTTGAGGCATTAAATAGCATCATTTAAAAATTATATTTTGCACAATTGGAGCCCTCAAAACGAGATTTCCAACAAGTATAGGTTTTATATATTTTCATTTTTTCATGTATTTTTTTTATTTTGTACTTAACATAGGTTTTTCTTTGAACATCAAGCTCTTTGTTGTACATAGAGGTGGACAAATAGTAAATCATTGTAAAAAAATTCAATAAAACCCATTCCCTAGGTATTGATTTCCTTGTTTCACCCAAGAAAGGAAAAATGGATTTCAATATATACAAAAAAATTTAGGTTGTGTGACACACACACATGTACAAATTATAGTTATAGTGACTTGAAAAATTAATTTTAAAAAAATTATGAAACAAAAATTTATGAAAAAATATCCTTTCCCTAGATATTGATGTTGAGAATCTATATTTCAAAAATTAGAATTTAATAATTTATACAAAAAAAGTTATGTTGTACGACACAAACGTTACTTTCTGAAGAAAAAAAATCTGTTTAAAATGAGTTATTAAAAGAGATGTTGAAAGATTCATGATTTATTTTAGAAAATTTGAAAAAAATATATTTAGAATCTACAGAAAAATTTCCACAAATCAATAGTTCACATCATCTTCAAATTCTTAATGGTTTAGCTACATAGGTCTTAGACGATGAAGATTTAGTTAAAAATATTGATGTAAATGTCCATCTTGGGCAAAATGTGAGACATAGTATCATGGTTTCAAACTCTATGTCCTTAGATAATAAGATAAATAGTGGTGTTGCAAGTTTACTAAAATCCTATATGAATCTCCTATAGTACCCAACATGGATAAGGAATCTTCTAACATCCTTTTTTCTCTAGGGTATAGGAAGTGTTGATATTATCTCAATTTTATTGGGGTCTACTTGTATTCCCTTATTGGTCACAAAATTCCTCAAAAATACTCCCTCAATCATCATCATGAAGCATTTTCATGAATCACGGATAGGTGATGATCTTGACATCTCTTTAATACTTTCTCTAAATTGGAAAGTGATTCTTCATAGGTATTCCCATAAATTTTTAAAATCATCCATGTAAAATTCAATGGAATCATGTGAAAATTTTGAGAATATACTTAGTATTTCCCTTTGGAAGGTGGAATGTGCATTACATAGCCCAAATGACAAGAAAAAGTAAGCATATGTACCCCAAGGGCATGTGAAGTTGTCTTGCCTTGGTCTTCTACGGCTATCTTAATCTGATTATATCCACTAAATCCATTCAAAAAGGAAAAGTATTGCTTTCCTGCAAGTGAATCTAGCACTTGGTCAATGAATGGAAGGGGAAGTGGTATTTCATAGTTTTTTCTTTCAACTCATGGTATTCTACACACGCTCTCCATTTCCCTCCTTTCTTAGGTAAAATCACTAGTGGGCACACCCACTGTCTGTCAAAGATTGGGTAGATAAATCTTGCATCTAGTAACTTTTTCAATTCTTCTTTGGGGTTGCCTAACTAGTTTATAGACTTCATGTATGTAAATATGATGCATGTATAGGTTTGGGTATATACCCTTAATTTCATGGAAATCCCATGCAAATGCAGTTGCATGTGCTTGCAACACATTCAACAATGAGGTTTGCTGTGAAATAGTCAATTGACTATTTACATTTATTGTCTTGTTTGACATAATCTCTAAAGGAAAGGATGATGTTTGAATAGATGAAATATCAAGACCTGCTATATTTAGAAGATAATAATGTGGCAATAAGGTGTGGAAATGGATTAGAATCAAATGTATTGGAAGGAATTATGTTCTACAGGGGGTCTTGCAAACATGTTGGATAGTCATGTTGTTGTGGGTCCCTACCATAATTTTTTTGCATGATGTTTGTAATAATTTCATCTTCATCTTGGTTTTATAACAAGGGACACATTTAATCGTCGTTAGAGTTTTTAAGGATTACTAGTCTTCCTAATGTAGGGCAGTCCATATAGTTTTCTCCAAATAGGCATATGGCTAGGTAGGTGGATAGAGGACTAGTTTCTTAGTCACATTTCCATTGGAAATGATCATGTTACCAGACCTGCAACATATAAATGTGGCTACATTTTCCAACCATGGTCTCACTAAGATGAGGGGATATCCTACAATATTAGCTTTAGGCTGCAACACCATAAAGTCTACAGGGTAATCCTATGAGTCTAATGTTATTACCAAGTCTTCTATGATTCCCTTAGGATTGATTGTGGACCTATCTGCTAATTGTAGCATAATAGGTGTAAGTGCAAGCTGAATTAGTTGTAATAATTTCATGGTTTCTTTAGTCATTACATTAATGGCTTCTCAAAGGCCAGTTAAGGTATTTTTAAGAAGAGTACCATTGATTTTGACATCCATTAAATGGATTCCAAGGTTTGCATACTCGGGGATAGTTATGTTTCCCAAAATAGTGCCTACAAGTTTTCCTAAGACATGCATATTCTGAGGGTCCTTACGTTTCCTTCTTGAATTTTTGAGGTATAAATCTCACTATTTTGGTGCAAATGGGTACTTCCTTAATATCCCGGATCAGGGGTATCTTGATGCAAATATCTTGAGCTATCCCAATATATTAGTTTCAACTTGTGAATGATTTTTTTGGGCTGTTAATCTCTTAGGGAATGGAGGCTTTGGACTCATGGTTTTTGGTTTGACCTAATTTGACTCAAGTTCCTTAGGTTTTTTTCCATGGGCTCTATTAGGAGTTCCTCATCAATTAATTCAATGATATGAGGAGATGAATGCCCAACTAACATTTTCCCTAATTTGAGGTGTACATCATTCACCTCAACTTTGTAGGTGGGGTATTATATGGTGTCATTAGCATAAGCCTATTGGAAAAGCTTATTATTTGGGTTAGGTGTAGGTTGTGTTGGTAATTGATGCTCCTTTGGTGGAATTGGTGCAACTGGTGAAGGGTTTGGTAGTATGGCTTGTTGTTATGGCTGCAAAGGTTGCTATGGCTACTGATAATTAATATTTTGGTTTTTCCACTACTGTCCTCTTTGCCACTAAGGTTACCATTTATTTTTTTGGGGTGCCCACTATGGTCCTTGGTAATTATGGTTGGCCACATGTAATTTTTTTTTTTTATTCTAATTGGATTGAGGCATTGGCCATTGTGAGTTTTCCACATTGGTCCAAGATTGAGGGTTCCAACTAGGGAAATTTGCATTATTAACTAGAAATGACATGTTATAGTTCAAGAGATCTTGGGGGCATACCTTGCCTTGGATTCTATGGTTTTCATTGAGATATGTAAAAAAATTGAACATCTTCATCTCCCAAGGCCTGAAATTCTAGCTTCCCTTTCTTATCTTTAGAAATACTAGCAAACTTCTTGCACTTACAATTGATTTTCTTTTATCTATAGTGTGGGAAATATTTTGTAAGGGATTCTTCTTCCTCCTCTTTATTTTTATTGATATGGAGGGTATCTAATTGTGTAGCCAAGTGGCTAATTCGATCCTCCTTTTTTGATAGAATATTTATTAGCTCCACCCTTGAAACTCCATTAGATAATTTGTTGAGTGTAGATATCTTATCTCCTCTGACCTTTTTGGTAAAAGACCTAGAATAGTTTCTACATACTCTATAAATATCATCAAATCGTAAATGTGAGATGTCTCCTACCCCAATGAGGTTGAGTGCATCCATACAATATTTATTAACTCCCCTTAAGAATACATGTTTCAAGGATTCATTAGAGAGTTTATTTTGATGGGATTTCTTGAGGAAAAAATGAAACCTCTTAATGTAATCTTGAAATAATTCATTCTCTTTCTGTGATATCCTAAAGATATCATTCCCATTTCTATCTATGTCTTTGTAGTAATCCTACTACTTCTCTAGGAACTTTTTCTTTATTGTGTTCCAATTGGGAACATATCTTCCCAATCCCATGAACCATCTGAGAGCAACATCTTTCAGTATTGCTAGAAATAGTTTGGGTTTTCATGCATCTATTTTATAGTATCTCTCTTTGACATAACACATCAAAATAAAAAATAAAGGTGTTTGGGTCCTTTGTAACCAACCCATAGAAGACAAGAAGTACCAAAGGTGGTATTTTCTTCAAAGTAGCAACCCTTTCTTGGTTGGCTATAGGTAACTCAAATGTTACATGCTTAGATGGGTCTTCTATTGTTGTATCAACCATGATTCTTATGTGTATGTGGGGAGTCTCCTCTATGTCTGGTTATATAGGTAATGATGTCAGGGATGAACCTTCTTCAATAATACCCTCTCTCTATTCATTGTGTTCACTAGTATTCTCCAATGCTTCATGTACTAAGGAGATAAATTTTCCCAAAGCATCTCGCTACATCTGCATGCAATACTTGTAACTATGTATTTCAACAATTCCTAGACATTGCCAGTAACCTGTGTTGTGTTGATGGTTAAAACTTATTTACCCCAATACTCAAAATGAAATTGCTAAGCTAGGAAAGCTTTGAACATTATTTAAAATACATAGGAGAATCCTAAACTAAGCACCATCCCTAGAAATGATTCCAAAAATTTATGGATTCTTTAATGTTTGATTAACTTGATGCTATAGGTACTAGTAGACACAAAGCTCAGTGGATGACTTCCTAACTAAACAATTCATCTTCCATCAGAGGCTTCACTTAATTACCAACCAAGAATTCTTAAGATTTTGATAGTGCTAGCATTATATATGGGTTCATAGATTCTAACATGCCCTAAATCAATGAGTATCTGGGTGATTACAAATATAGAAAAAACTATAAATTTTGGAAAAGGAAATGAACGCATTAAAATTGTAAAATAGGGGAATAAACTTAATCTTTTTCTTATGCTATAGGCGCTCATCACTTAAGACTATGGATATTAACTTTTAAGGCTGAACTATAACTAATTACTCTAGGAGTATGAAACATACATTAAGCTACAAAATCTAATTCAATTATAGAATCAAATTCATGAATTCCACATGCATGGAACTAGAAACTATCTTAACTTAACTCAACAATGTATGAGCTAATATAATAATAGGAAATAGAGTGGATAACAGTACCTCAAGTGGAACTTTCTTGATTTTATGCTTCCACAATAGATGTCAAGACTTACTACTTAATTTAAAAATCATAATATTGAACTAACTCCTTTACCGCATGAAAACTCTAAAATTTGAAAAGAATCTACTAAATATTTCTCATTTAGTAATATATATCTATTATTCAACTAATAATAGAAACAAATAATGATCAACTATCAACTGGTAATTAGAAAAAACTATCTGGATAGCTAACTAGATTCACTCCTCACAATAGACCCCCCTATATAGGGTCCACGAGGAGTATTATTCATCTTAGGACTAAAAATAGAACCATAATGTACTCATCCAATCTCCCTCAAAGATAGGGAGAGGACTTAGTCTTTGTAACAAAAAAACGTAATTGAAAAAGAAGAAGTTGAGAAATTAAACTGAAAATCTGCCCTAACAGTTAACCGCCATGATATAGATGTGTTTCATGGGGAATACCACGTCATGGGTTAACCTTCTTAGAACAAAATTCTTCTTATTTCAATCATCTTTTTTGGTGGATAGGAATGTACTTGTGGTGACTCATAGTTCACTATTCAATGGTCACCTTTGTTCTTCTTTGGAACTATTGCGCTTTAACCATTTTGATCTTTACCTTGCAACTTCCTATGATCCTTATGTTGTGGGTTGAAAATCTAGTTTTTTTGGGTTACATTTCTTCTAGCTGTAAGAATTTAGTTTTATCCCTAAGGCATAAATATCATTAACAATCATAATTTAAGTATAGAATGATACTAAATCTCATGAACATTCATACATTCACACATACAAATGTCAACTTATCATATTTTCATTTCCACATGCTAAAGTTTGGTTTAAAGTGCACGAAGGGTCTAAAATATGTATAAAATCCTAGGAATGTCTATGAAACTTGGTAGATTGAAATGATAAAAACATAAACCAATGAAGGAAAACTAGCCATAAATTAAGACCATCACTAATCACTAAAGGAAGAAGTGAATTTTGTTAATAATGGATGGGACCCACATGAATTAGTTGACACAAAAATGGAGTACTAGATTGAGGAGTTATTGGTAAAATATGTTGGTGTGAATATGGTGTTTTACCTAACTAGCTCACTAGTAGGTTGTATTGACATGTTCAGTTTACTAAGGTCCTAAGAGTCTTTCTAGAAGTCTTAGTTATAATTTAGATCTTATTTTATCTTATGAGGTCTAATTATTCAGTCATAAGTCATTTAATATTTGTTAGGTTAGCTGTCTCATGTTATAGGATTAAGATACATGTGATCATCTTGTCTAATCCTATCTCTCATCTTGTATATTTAAGTAAGGCTCGTGTATATTTGTATCATAATATAATAAATAAAGGGAAAAGGGAGGACTGTGAATTTAACCAATGTGGAATAATGAAATGGTGAAGGATTCAAACACCCCTACCCATAATTTCATTAGAAAGAGAGGAGATCTCAAAGGGATAGGATTGAATTTCAATCTTGAGGTGAGTCAACCCTAGTTTAGATCTCTTGGGTCTTTGCTTTCTTATGATAGAAATGATTAATTTGAAATGTTTTTGAATAATTTAAAATGCATTAACCAAATGAATTATATGACCTAACACTTGAAATGTAGAGTTCTATGATAACGAAAACATAAACAATAGTTTGTAGGAAGATTTGGAAAGTGTAGAGAGTGACAAACCTACTATGAAAAGTGAGTTTTGAGATTCCTACAAGGACTCATTTTCCCAAGGGTGAATGGGTCTTTGTACAAGGGGTTTTCTCAACTTCTAGGGTACTCTACAACAAGATCTAAGCTTCAGATTGATGCAGGTCTTACTTTTAGAAAGTCAAAAATAAATTTTGAATCTGACTTTCTATATTTTGACAACAAAAGCAGCTTTGCAAATTTTCTCCTTTGTTCATCTTTTAGTCCTTCTTCACCTATGAATCTACACATACAAAGAGAGAAGAAAAATGTTTGTTTTGGGTGAATGGGGGTTTGCCTTGGTCAAACCCCAGTTTGGTAATTAAGCCTTGATAATTAAATAATGACAAGATGAAGGAGTTGATGAATAAACAAAGCTTGTTACAACTCACCAAACCCTTAGTGGTTTCCCTTAGAGTACTGAAGTCAAACACATCACTTTAAGGTTTGGATCTTGCATGAATTGGCTTGATTTATTGATACTTGAATGCTTGAAACCTACATCATAATGTTAGCTCCAAAACATGACATGAATAGACATGAACTTTGACATGATGATATGATCTTGGTTGTTGTTGTAGATGAGTAGTAAATATGCTCTTCAATGCTCTTGATAATAATATTTTATCCTGTATGTAGGCAGGGGTTTGGGGGCACAACCCTCAATTTTTTTTCTTGTTAACATGTAAATGTTTTCTTGTTAACACATCAAGGGGTTAGTAGTTAATTTTTTAACCAACAAATGAAAAATGACTTTGTAAAACCCTAATTCTATAAAATTCCAAAAAGTGTATTATAAATGGCTAAGATATATGTTGCAGTGTGGAGTTTGTGAGATTGTAATATGTTTTGCATTGGATAATAAAATCATTGGGTGGTTGAGTTCTTGTGGATGTAGCCCATATTGGGTGAACCATGTTAAAATTCTATGTTGATCTCTAAATTGTGTTACTCTTCATTCTTATTTTTGGGTTATTTAATCTATATATATTTGCTAATGTTTACTGCTTCAATTTGCATGAACCCTAACACTTGGTGCTAGGGCTTATCGCCCAAGTGGATTTGGTACCCACTGCACTCTAGGTAATACATCCTCTTGATCTCACCATCACACATCACCAATTGTGGTGATGGGAAATTTTTAAAATTTTCTAGCAAGTGCATGTCATGTGGGTGACTGTTAGCCAACCCCTTAAGGGCTTATTTTTTCTCCTAAGGCCCTAATTGGGAATTTTTTATAGAGGACATATATTTTGATCTAGAAGTCCATTTATAAAAAACTGAGATATCATTAGAGAGCTAGTTCCAAGAATTCATAGTGGTGTAGTTCATTTTGCCAAATTTATCTACAAGTGCATTTTATTACTATTTGAAGTCATATCTCCTATTTGGACCTTCAAGCTCATAATTTTTTTTCCTATAACTTCATTTTTAAAAATTTTTGTGATATCAAAAAGTTATTGAGGAGCTCTATTTTTATGTCCATCCAATTTTTTTAGATTCAAACCTAGGTATATTTTATTCAGTATTTAAATATTTTGCATTGTGACTAATTACTTGGACATCTTGACACTTGGAGAAGTTTTGTCTTTTTGGGAAGGCTTCATTTGTAGTATTGATCATTTTTGGGGATTTCTAATTGCTATTAACATTTTTTTCTTGTAATTTTAGAGATTTGTAATAGTTCATTATGGGTTTTTAATTTCATCATTCTATGGTAATCTTGAAAAAGGAACACTATAAATAATGGAGAGATGACATCATAAAACATCTCAATTGGCTTCATTTGTGGCCACATTTATATGGTTTTGTTCCCCATCAAAGTATTGATCTACAAAGAAATTTTCTTGGAATTGCAAAAGGGATAATATTTTTGGAGTTATTTCTATGCATGTTGATGATGACATTTTGAATTCTCTTGTTCATTTTGAGTGTCATGATCTTTGGACTAAAATTTGGGAGATATATGGAGATCCTCTAGATGATCCTATTTAATAATTTCTTGTGCCTCTTCATATTTTATACATGATACCTTATAACTATGATACTATTTAGGGGTTTGATTATTTTGAGTACTTTGAATATTTAGAAGACGAAGACAAAGTTTTTTCAGTTTCTCCTTCTTCTCCATTAGAGACATTTTTTTATTTTTAGGAATGATTTATTTGTAATATTCATCGTGTTTGAGGGTTTATAATTTCTATTGAATGTTTTATAACTATGAAATTTTTCACCCTTGACATTTTCACACTATTGTTTTTTCCCCCTTAAGTAATTGGACCTAATTGAACACCTAATTTCCTAAAATATGCATTATGTGGTCTATTTCAACATGTACTAACAAATTACAAGCATAAAATAAATGAATTCATCTAATGTTTTTCCCCCAACACCTTAAACTATGGAAAATAGGGTTGGGACACTTACACCAAAATAAGACTCATTTTCCATATTGATACTGGGATGACCTTGGGTGCCATTTCCCCCCCTATTATGTTTCCCTCTAAATTTGAATATGTCGGTGTCAAAATTTTAACATTTGAAATTTAAGTTGCAAAGGTCGGCTATTGGGATCTAGTTTTTGGGAAATTAACATAATTGCATATAATACCTAGTTATTGCATCATTTTAAATATAACAAGGAATAAGGAGCAAGAGGTGAACATTAAAAGCAAGATAAGAGAAACATTTCAATTATTTATTGCATTAATTCAAGATCCAAGAATCATGTCGAGTCCTATGTGATTTTATGTATGTTCATGTTATCATTATTTGTGAAGGCTAACCCTTTTTTGTAGGTCTCCAAGTAATTCAAGAATTTAAGAAAATAAGATCGAATACCTTGAGTGATGTGCATGAATTCAATTCTTCAAAGAAAATATTGAAGGGTGGTGAGTTGCAACACTTTTTTGATTCATCATTCCTTCTTATCAATTATCATTTCATCATTGACATTTCCATTTTGGAAGTGGAAACACTAACATGGGGTTTGACTAAGGCAAGCCCCTAAATGGTACAATTCTTTCCCTCTCTTTGAATGTGCAAGTTTCAATTTTGGAGAGGATTGAAGGAAGTTTGAAGACTATTTATCCATTATTGTATTCAAAACCTTGCACCTTGTCAACTCATGAAAACTCACCTATAGAATTATCTGATAATGATCTAAAAAAATTATAGGTGGGAAATTCGAAGCTTAGACGAAGTTAGAGGACTACAACAAAAAAATCTGAGACACCCCTATAAGGAATTATAATCCCTTAGGTGCCACTATCCTCCTATTTTGATTGATACCAATTTTTAGGACATGTACACAAAACTCTACCATTCTCAGATATTCCTTCAAATCTCTATTATAGTCTGTCAATCATTAGAATCTTGCAATTTCCATATTAGGGAGAAAAATCTAATTAGGTTAATCAAGTAAAATAAATTTAAATACATTTCAAGACTCGGTAAGATGAAAATCCAAGTCTAATTGGCTCACCTTCATGGTTGAAACTCAATTTAATCACCTTGTTGATCTCTATCTTAATGAAACTCTAGAAAAAGACAAAAAATGATTTCAGGTTTTATACACTAAAAATAGGGTTCTAAAATTTGAATTAGTTCAACCCTAGATCTAGGTTTCATATTTTATTGTTTTACATTTCTCATTTAGGGTTTCATTTTTGCATCATAAAAAGTCACAAAAAAACAAAAAATTACATACCATATTACATCATTATAGGTTGTAATAGGATTATTTTAAGTAATTTAGGTTAGATCTATATTAAAAATTGCATTCACAATTGTCATTTATTATTACACATTTTCTTTTGAGTTGCATTGTCTTAAATTAAATAAATTATGGAGAAATATTGACTTTAAGACCTATTCAGAAACAAACAAAAAACCATGAGGTAGTCTAATAAACATTCAATATTTCAGTTTTCACAAGCCCTATCAAGGATATAGATGCCCTTGGGTGCCTCTATCCTACTACTGGTGGCTTAGAAAACTTTTGCATAGATATCTATCAGCGTATTTTCAATCTATTTCTACTTGCAAATGCCTGATTTGAAATTCTAAAAAAATATTACTGCATGTGAAAGAAAGGTGCCATTTTGCTTAATTTGTTATAAAATTGGATAAAATGTTGCATTTCAATGTTGAAAATTATCAGATCTATAGGAAAATTTTTTGCATCATTTTCTCATTGCAAAAATCTTATGTTATCATAATTTATGTTCTATTATCAGATATTGTTAAGCATTTCAAGGAATTTTTGTTACAAGCATGTCATAATGAGTTTATTTCCCCACTTTTATTATTTTTAATTGATCCCTATCCCACTATCTCTCCTATGTGTGAGGTTCCTTGATGAAAGATAATGCAATAATTAACAATTATGATAATCATGTTTTTTCTTCTCCTAATATCTCTCTTACTTATGAAGAAGGTATCTTGGTGTTAGAAGATCCAATCATGGAGCATCTTGAGAATATTTTTTATGTCTCTTCACTTATGTCCCCTACTTGGCAAGATATTCTTGAACAAGAGGATGAAACCATTAATATATTCCTTTCAAAATATATTAATATGGTTTTCTTAGATAAAATTTCTAAGGTGACATTAGATTGATCCTCGATAGAAGATCATCAAAAAGAAGTTAAGTTTTTTGAGGTGGTGAACACACAAGTAGATATTAAATATCATCTCATCATTGGAAATCCTAAAAATCATTTAATTATTAAAATTCCTCTAATTATTAGACCTCCTAAGTCACCTCTCATTATAGGACCTCCTAAATCTCTTGGACATATCTTAAACTTTATAAAACAACTCGGTAGTAATCATGTGTGGAAGCAACCAAGTTATCAGATAGTTGCTCACACATATAACATTATAAATAATAAGAAACAAACAAACACCAACATCGATCCCAATACCACAACCATACCTCCCACCTGCAGCTAACATCCAACAATGTAGTGGTAAAGAATATGATTTATTTGAATTTCATAACCCTCATGCTAAGATATACTTGTAGGATTTGATTGAAACATCACATGTTTATCATGACATGCTTCAAAATTCTTTGCAGAATTTTTTTATCCCTCCTAGTGCACAACCAAATGATGTGAAAATTTTTCTTGAGAGTATGATTTCATCTAGTATGAACATTGTCTTTTATAAAAATAAGTTACCCACCTTTAGAAACACAAAAAAAATGAGGCTTTGATGGTAATGGTTTTTATTAACAAGATTGGGATTAGGTGTACCCTTATTGACAATGGTTTAGGGCTTAATGTTTGCAGTGTAAATATTTTGGATAGAATTAGGGTAGATAATAAAAATTTAATCAGATACTTTATCTATCCATGGTTTTGATAATATAGGAAAACAACCACTTGTTGTAATAACATTACCTATTAAGGTTGGTAAGGTTACATTACAATCTCTTGTACATGTCATTCCTCATGAAATTTCATACAATATTCTCTTTTGTAGACCATGGATTCATGAAATGAGAGGAGTTCCTTCAACGCTTCCATCATTTAATGAAATATACTTACAACAGTAAGGTTTACACGATAAAATATTATCCAAAATATTAAAATTGTTTACAAACTAAGAAAGGAATGAAGAATCATTTTAGAACATTGCCACCAACTACAAAAGTGAAACCCTTAAAATTTGAGGATAAAGATGAGTGCCTTTGATCCATGAAATTTTTTTTGGATGATGATTGGGGATCATCAAGATTTCACGCCTACATTCATGGGGAAATACAATATTACACAATCAAAATAAAAATAAAAAGAAAGAAGCCACAATGATATCAACTCAACCTGTCATTGAAATATCAAAAACACCAAAAGCCACAACTTATAGCAATGAGAAAAACACAAATTACACATCTAAATATGATGAAAGTGATTAGGAAAAACCGCCTTCTTAAAAAAAAATGAAAGCCATTTATGGAAGATTTTATCAAATTTTGAAATAACTTGGATACAATGGAAAAGGATGTGGTGTAAAAGAACAAGGTATATGTGTCCTTATAGAGCCTAAAATGCAAGAAATAAAAAAAGTTCTTGGTTATTTTCCTTCAAAATATCAACAAGAAATCTACTTAATCATACAAGAGACAAATAGCATTAATTTTTGCTCCTTGCCATGTGGCAATTGTAGTATCATAACATACTCACTACCATGCATGGGGGTATAAGCTAGGCTTTATGCAATCATATTTTATCTTGTAAGGAGCAACATGTCATCATCCATTTTGGATCACCTTTGTCCCTATACATGGTGGGAAAGGGGTTAGGTAGCCTTGTGTTAGGTGTATTCCTTCTAGCAAGAGATCCCTTTGTATCTCCTTACAAAATTAGTGTATAAAGTACAATAACATTTTAAGGAGGGATATAGTCTCTCACTCATTATTTGCATAAAGAATGGTCCCTTCTTAGTGATGATAGCATACATCTCCTAGGAAATGTGACATTTTCAATCAAAGTGTGGCCTTCTTGCATTATGTGAAGTGTTTCCTTTGTGGTGATATTATGCTTGATATCCCATAATAGGGTCACCTTTTGTGGCATATGATGTTTCCCTTGGTGGCAATACTATGTCTAGTATTCCTTAAGGTGTGAGATTTCTATGTTAGGCTAGGTGACATTAAAATTGCTATCCTAAGTTGATTTATGTGTCTCCACATTATTTGGAAAGTGTTCTAGGGGATATGAGGGACACATATTTATTATTTATTTTCCTATGAAAAATTGTAATTGCATTAAAAGAGGTGGACCCATCATGCTGGTGGTTACTAAGCGTCTCGAGAGAATATTCCTCTTGGGCATCCAAATTTATGGGTTGGGACCACTTACGTGTGCATGTCCTTGCATGTTATTTTCATATTTTTCATGCTCTTGCATGGTTGGGCACCCAGGTGTGCATGTCGGTGCATGATCCTACATGTAGCCATCAAATCTGTTAGAGAATTATGGAGCACTCAAGATTGACAATTTCTTATTGGTTGTGGGTTAGGTGCCCATGTGAAGGCCATGTGATAATTTAATATTTTATTCCATGTTTATGGGCTATAAAATAAGGGGGGCATGGGGTTTTCCAAGTTGTTTTTCTTGTTGTTTTTGGATATTATTTGTGGTATTCTCTCCCACAAAATTATATATATTAGAGCCCTAGAGATGGTGGTTTATTATGAGTTCTTTGCAGGTTGTTAGGACGATGAAGTTTTGCCAGATTATAGAGAGTATTATTGTATTGATGTACTTCCTTGAAGATTAATAAAAAACATTAGATATCTTTGGGTTTGGATTTTTTTCCAGCAAGGGTTTCTCCACATATATCTTGTGTCACTTATGTTGATGACTTGTGGTATTACATATTTTTCTTTTATTTCAATCACTTAATTATTAATAATATTGTAATCATTATTTCAAAATGTTAACCACATATTGAAGTTCATATTACTAAAATTTATACCTTGTTTTCCAACATTTTATACCATAACTAGTCCTCCCTTATTGGTGATGTCATGTGTGATATTCCCTAAGGTGTGACCTTTCAGGTATTGAGCAAAGCCCCTTTGTTGTTATTATAAATCACCTTTCATGTTGGTGTTTTTATAACACCCCTTAAGGTTTTGGATTTATCTTGTCATCATTTATGCACCTCCTTAGGTGATTTTGGCATTTTTTTCTTCACTTTTTTCACACACATTAAACTTAGTGGTGCATTAATATTGTAATTTATGCTTCACTTTGTTCACACACATTGAACTTAGTGTGGTTTTGGAATAACATATTGATCATTTTGTAGAACCTTATTAGGGTTATTAGGGAGTATAAATATTGGTATGGTTGTCAATGGGTACACACCTAGTGAATATCAGACTTCATTAGACCTAGTGTGTTTCTCATTTTACCTTGTCTTGGGGGCTCAGCTAGTGAATATTGAACTTCACTAGCCCATGTTGCCTTCTGATTTGTGATTCATCTAGAAAATATTAAAATTTTATATTATGTGAGTCATGAATGCCTTTTAACATGGAAAAATATCATATCACAACTTGGTTTCTTGTGGAGCTATGTGTTTCACGAGTATTTAGCATAATGCACCTTGCTAGCCTTGTGGAAACCATCATATTGCATGGACACCTAACATAATACAACTTTCTAGCTAGTAGATCCATGTGGCTCATGAGTGATGTGGAAAAACATTTCTAGTTCTTATGGGATAATTCCTTTATTTGATGGATGATGTTTGGTATTTGAGACAATTTAACACTGAGGTTCTTTTCCTTATCGACTCAAACTCCTTTGGTACTAACCTTGTGTTTTGTTGTGTGTTTTTATGTGTCTTCTTAGTGTTTGTGTCATGTTTGTGTTTATTTTATTATCATCTATAAATTATGTTATGTCATGTGTTTTCATCATGTATGCTTTGTGTTTTCAACATGTATGTTTGTGTATTTTGTCTTGTTGCATTTCATACATGTGTGTGTTCCTTTGTTCTCATGTTGGTTTTCCATGTGATCTTGGGTCCTAAGGGCTTTCACACTCCCCCTAGATCCATAAAATCCTACCTTTTCAAAATTTTGACAATCAAACCCTTATTAATATATATTTTCTAATTTAGTGTGAGTCTAAATGTAAGTTCATACTCTCACTAAAGTCAGAGTTGAAAGTAACATAAAAAATTGACACCCTTGAAAATTTCACACTATTTTTTGCTCCCCCTTAAGTCATTGGACCTAATTGAACACTTAATTTCATAAATTATGCATTCCATGGACCATTTCAACATGTATTGACAAATTTCAAGCATAAAATATTAATTCATCTAATGCTTTGCCCTTGACACCTTAAATTCTAGAAAATAGGGTTGGAGAACTTATGCCAAAATGAGACTCATTTGCCATAATGGGATTGAGATTCCCTTGGGTTTCATTATCCTCTATTCTATTTTCCTCCAAATTCGAACATGTTAGTGTTGGCATTTTAACATTTGAAATTCAAGTTGCAAAGTTCGGCTATCAGGATCTAGTTTTTGAGAGATTAGTATAATTACATATAAATACCTAGCTATTGTATCATTCTAAACCTAACAAGGAATAAGGAGAAAGATGTGAAAATTAAGGGAAATAAAAAAGAAACATTTTAGTGATTTATTGTTTGAATTTAAGGCCCAAACATCATGTCAAATCCTATGTGATTTTATGCATGTTCATGAACTATCATTATTTGTGAAGGCTAGCCTTTGTTGTAGGTCTCCAATAAATTCAAGCATTCAAGCAAACATGAACCAAGACCTTGAGGTGATGTGCATGAATTAAAACCTTGAAAGAAACCATTGAAGGATGGTGAGTTGAAACACTTTATTAATTCATCTTTCCTTCTTATCAATTATCATTCCATCATTGACATTTCCATTGTGGAAGTGGATACACTAACATGGGTTTTGCTAAGGAAAACCCTAAATGGCACAACCCTTTCCCTCTCTTTGAATGTGTAAGTTTAAGATTTGGAGAGGATTGAAGGAGTTTTGAAGATCATTTATCCATTGTTTCCTTCAAAACCCTACACCTTGTGAACTCGTGAAAACTCACCTATAGAATTATTCGATAGTGATCCAAAAAATTTGTAGGCAGGAATTTGAAGCTTAGATTTGACATCATAGGACTATAAAAATAGATTATGGACACCCCTAAAAGGACTCAAACACCCTTTGGCACCACTATCCTCTTATTCTAATTGATACCAAATTTTTAGGATAAATACACAACACTCCACCCTTCTTAGATGTGCTTGCAAATATCTATTAAATTTTTTCAATTGTTAGAATATTTTAATTTCCATATTAGGGAACATAGTATAATTAGGTTAATTAAGAAAAACCAATTCTAATCCATTTCAAGACTAAATAAGATGTAGATCCAGGTTTTATTGTCTCACCTTCATGGTTGAAAATCAATCTAATTACTTTGTTGATTTTCATCTTAATGTACCCTTGAAAAAGGAAGAAACTCATCATATGTTTTATGCACTAAACTTAGGGTTCCCTTTTTCATATGTTATAGGTTTCAATCTTGTAATTTTTGAGATCTATTATAGTTCATTATGGGTTTTTAATTTTATCTTTTTCTAGTCATCTTGAAAAGGGGAAACTATAAATAATGGAGAGATCCCATCATAAAACATCTCCATTGGCTTCATTTTTTGCCACATTTGCATGGTCTTGTTCCCCATCAGCGTATTGATCTAGTAATAAATTTTATTGGAATTAAAAAAGGGATAATATCTTTGGAGTTATTTTTATACATGTTGATGATGACATTTTGAATGCTCTTGATAATTTTGAGTTTTCTCATACTTTTTGAACTAAAGTTTAGGAGATATATGGAAATCCTCTATATGATCATATTTTAGAATGCCTTGTGCCTCTTCATATTTCAAACATGATACCTTATAAATTATAGTATTTAGGAGTTTGATTATTTTTAGTACTTTGAATATTTAGAAGATAAGGATGAACTTTCTTCAGTTTTTATTTCTTCTTCATTAGTGATAGTTACTGATTCTTAACCTGCATTGATTCATTTTGCATAATAATTTATTGAGGCTCTAATAATATATTTTTAGTAGGACTATCCATTTTTTTTTATTCATTATAGTTCAAAGTTGCTTCTTTGAAAGCTTCTAGTGATTCTTTGTAATAGGATAATCATTGTCTTTTAGATATATCTTTGTGGGATGATTTCTTGATAGGTATTCCATTTTTTTTGAAGTCTCACATTTTATGCTTGGAAGAAAAATTTGAGGGGTTATCTCTCCTCTTTAATTATAGTCATTGCACTATTTTTGTCAAACAATCTTAGTCTTTAGACCTTGTTCATCATTATTTTCTACATACTCCTATTTTGTCACCTTATTCTTTGATTGGACATGTACCTGATTTGATTGTAGAATCATCATCTACCATGGATAAGAAAATGCATGAGAAAAAATTAGAGACATCATCATAAATCTTCATGATTATTCCTATCAATTCCTATCTTCAATGAGAAGAATTCTTGCATCTATAACTGGTTTTTCTTCTTCCATAAGGGAGACAAGTCTTTCAACATTAGATCATGTTTTTCTTCAAGAACTTACCTTTTTTGTAGGATATTATACATTGTGCAGGGCTACCTAGTCTCTCTTTCCCTCTTATAGGGGGCTATTGATTATATCTTTGTGATGGATGTAGTCCTTGGGGGGTGTTGATGATTCCTTTATTAATCATGTATTTCATTACTTGTACATGATTTTTTTTATGTATTCTCTCTTTTGAAGACAATTTTTCTACCATTGGGGTTTTCTCTTTTTCTCCATTTGTGAGACATCATTTATAAATGAGTACCTAACATGGCCTTGTAGTTAGAACCCATACTTGCATCATTGCATTATTTATATTGGTTTAATACCTAAGTTTCACTTAAGGGGGTTGGTGGTGTGAATATGGTGTTTTACCTAACTATTCCACTAGTAGGTCACATTCACATTTTAATTTTACTTAAGTGCTAGGAATATTTCTAGAAGTTTAAGTTGTCATTTAGATCTTATCTTATGGAATTTAACTCTTGAGTCCTAGATCATTTAATATTTTTTAAGTTAGTTTTCTAATGCTATAGGATTTAGACACATGTCACCATCTTGTCTAATCCTATATCTTACCCTATCCATTTAGGTGAGGCTCTTGTACATTTGTATCATAATATATCATGCAAGCTATTATATTACCATTCTCTCTTGTAGAAGGTTATCTTTTACTTTGTATGTGACTCTAGGGTGTGATATATTTTTAGCACCTACAAACTATGGCTTTGTGGTTATATTTTATATTTGGCAATTCATTGATCGAGCCCATATGAAGTCATTGATATATTTAGTATTGTAAAAATATGATCTCAAAAGTGGGTATTGGGAAGACACCATGGCTTTGGTTTTCCATTACTTTTGTGAAATCATTTATGTATTTTTCCTCTCTCCTTGCCCATATATTGGAGGTATATGATAATTTTTTTATATCATTATTTAAAGGTACAAAAGTGATTATTGAATGTTGTTAGAGTGTAAAGTTGTTGGGATTAAGGTGTCTCAAGCTTTTCAAGTCCTAGCATTTAATTTTGTGATTAATTATTTATTTTATCCTAATATATTTTTCCTACTAATGTTGTGGTACTTTGTGGGACCCATTGGTGATGTGGCATCCTACATGGAAGGTGATATTCATTTTGGAAGATAATTTCAAGGAAGTAGTTGTCCCACTTTGAGGTCCTAATTTTGTGGCTAAGTTTTTATACTTTTCCATTCTTTTGTAGATTCTCCCTTACATGTTGGTGGACATCTCTCATTACCACTGTAAATTCTTCACCTTGTGCACTCCTCTTCTCCATACCCTTCATATCTTTCAGTTCATGTATCCCTCTTGGGCTCATACCATATACTACTTCAAATGGACTCCTTCCTATGCTCTGATTGATGGAATAATTATAGGTATATTCTACTTTAGGGAGTATCAAGTCCCACTGTTGTCGATGCTCTTTGGTAAGACATATTAGAAAGTTCCCAAGTGACCTATTGACCACTTTATTTTTCCCATCTGTTTGTGGATGATAGGCAAAACTGAATGTCAAGTTTGTGCCCAATTTCCTCCACAAGGTCCTATCAGACACAATAGTTAAAGGAAGTGCATGAATCCTTACAATCTCTTTGAAAAACAATCCAACAATATGAGATGCATCATTATTACTTATACAAGGAACAAAATGAGCCATTTTACTAAACCTATCCACAACAACAAAAATTCTATCATACTCCCTTTGTGTCTTGGGTAGACCCAATACAAAGTCCATGATGATTAACTCCCATGGTCGGTCTGGTATTGGTAAAGGTTGATAGAGTCTTGCCTTGGAACTAGAGCCTTTATCCCTTTGGAAAATACCACAACTCTCCACAAAATTCTTGAAATCCACATGCATCCTCGACCAATGATATAACCTCTTGAAATGCTCCAAGGTCTTATCATACCCAAATTTTCCACTCAAATTACCACAACGCCTTTCTCTGATAATATTTTCCCTCATAGAGAATTTTGGCACACACAACTGAGCCCTCTTAAATAACAAACCATCTTGTAACACAAAATCAGAATACTCACTGCGAAAAGAATCTTGAGATTGATTGCAAATAGAAAATGCATTTTTGAAATCATCATCATCCTTGTACATACCTTTTAGTGTATCCACCCCACACTTTGGAGTTGTATTTCTTGCACCATCATTGATCTTCTACTCAAGGCATCAACAAAATGATTTTATTTTCCATTCTTGTGCTTGATTGTAAAGGTGTAGGCCTACAAATGCTCCATCCATTTCATGCACCTCTAACTCATTTTGTCTTGACTGTTCAAAAAGCTTAAAGCATGATTGTCTGTGAAGACAATAAATTCCTTTGGAAAGAGGTAGTGTCTCCATTTCTTGAGACTATACCATTGCATAGAGCTCAAGGTAATATGAGGAATACTTCCTTTTGGCTTCATTGACCTTCTCACTAAATAATGCTACCGGTCTCCCTTCTTGACTCAAACCTGCACCTATGGCATACCTGCTTGCATCACACTCAATGGTGAACACCTTGTTAAAGTCAGGTAATGTGAGTATGGGTTGTTGTTGTAAGGAAAAAAGCAGTGTGGAAAACACCTTCCTAATGAAAAATCCTTAGAAGAGAAGTGCAAAAAACCAAGACTTTGACTTCATTTAACAATTTACTTGTGTTTGAGATGCACACAAAATAACAAGAGAGACAAAAACCTAAAACATGCACACAAAGATAACACCAGATATACGCAGGAAAACCCTTATGGGAGAAAAACCCACCACACCAAGTAAAGTCACTTTGTATTATAGTAAATCAATTACATACAAAGTTACATACTTCACTTTCAGATATTAACTCACAACAACATCAACTTGGTTAACCTCAAATCATAGACTTCAGTTCGTTACACATGCTCACTATTACAATGCTTGTTCAACATACAATGGAATCTCTATCTTTCTCCTTTGATGTACCAATCAACAACCATTAGGGTTTTTATTAATTACTTCATTGACAAGATTCCTTCACACACCACCATGCAACACATATCGAGTCACCCAACATTAAATTTTGGTTACAAAGAATATTACTATATTTGCACTTCGTCAACCTTGAGTCAAAAAATAAATCTTTTGGCCAATGATTGTTAATTTACAAAAGTGATGTAAAATCAACAAATTAAATCATGCCACATGTTGACACATCACTCATCCATCGCATTTGATTGTCGCACTAAAATGTGAGTTGTTCCTTGTGGTCCTTCCACCATGCCACCACTAGCCATCTAGAAGACCCAAAGGTATGTTAGTATACAATGCTACCGCTTGATAGATGTGAAGCCCTCATGGTATGGTGGTATAAACCACACTACCGCTTCTCAGCTTGAAGACACCCATGGTATGGCGGTACCACCACACAACTGCCAGATAACCAAAGAACCCTCAAGGAAAGATGGTGTCCCGTGCTACTGCCAGGCAGTCAAGAAACCCCTGTGGTATGATGATGCCCCGCACTATCGCTCACCAAGATGAAGGTTCCCGTGGTATGGCGGTATCACCACACTACCATACCTTATCTAGAAGGCTCCCACGGTATGGAGGTAACCACACTATCGATCCTCAATATGAAGACTCCCACGATATGGTGGTAACATCACACTACCACACCTCAACTAGAAGGCTACTGTGATATGGCGATAACTGTGCTACCGCATCTCTTCCACAAACACCTAGCTATATGGAGGTAAAGGCATGAACACAAACGGGAGATCCACCAAGTTCTTTGATAGAGGTTCAAGCCAGCAAGTTGGGGCACATTTTCCAACAAGCTCCCACTTGATGAAGAGTTATTGGCTTCCTCCAAACTCAAACTTAATGAAGATCAAAGGCCCCAAGGCACATCGAACTGGCACACCACCTGTACTTTTTTGTGCTCATGGGATTTTTTAATGCATCAACAACATTCTTCAAAATATCCACCTTCTCCAAATTAATCTTTCCATCATCCACCATATCACAAATGAAATGATAATGTACATCAATGTCCTTCATCCTAACAGGGAACCTAGGATTCTTCACCAAATAAATAACACTCTAACTGTCACAACAAATCATAATCTGCCCTGCATAAAACCCAATATTTGAACATAAATGCCTAAGACAAGCGACTTATTTATAGGTGTGTGTTTCTGCCATATACTTTGCCTTTGTAGTAGATAAAGCTACTAAAACCTATCGCTTGCTCATCCAACTCACTGCTCCACCAAATAACATGAAAATGTATCCACAAGTGGATCTTCTGCTATCAATGTCCCCTGCCCAATCAAAATCTACATATCCATGAATGCTAAGAGATCTTTGTGATCTCGCCGATTTTCCATGATAACATAGAGAAAACTCTGAGGTACCCTTCAAATATCTAAAAACCCTCCTCATAGCATCCCAATGTGTCCTTCCTAGGTTAGCCATAAAATGACTAAGGACTCCCACTACTTGGGCAATGTATGGCCTAGTACAGCCCATTGCATACATTAAACTACCAACAACACTTTCATATGGTATTCTGGTCATGTCCTCCATCTCAACAGAAGATTTCAGACAATCTTCAATATATAGCTTCATTCCTTGTAACATGGGAACAACTAGTTGCTTGCAATTAGTCATTCCAAATCTCTCAAGGACATTATTGATATACTTACTCTGGATGATACAAATCTTTCCACTTCCTCTATCCCTTTTTATTTACATCCTCAAAATATACCTTGTTGCACCCAAATCTTTCATTTCGAACTTTGCAAACAACTAAGACTTAAGATCAGAAATCATAGTCTTACTATTTCCTATGAACAACATATCATCGATGTAAAGGGTAATAATAAGCACACAATCACTTTCAATTTTTAAATACACACAATGATCAGATTTTGATATCAATGAAGTGCTCAAGCTAGGACATATAAATTTCTTCTTCCATCTCTCCATGGAGAAACGTTGTCTTCACATCCATCTTCTTGATCTCTAAGTCATATGTGACTGCAAGTGACAAAAGAAATCAGATAGATGTCAGCTTAGCTATAGGAGAAAATATTTCTCCTTTATCAATTCCCTCCACCTGGGAATAGCCTTTCGCTACCAACCGAGCTTTATATTTTTCAACACTGCCATCCAGACCAATTTTCTTCTTAAATACCCATTTATAGCCAACAGGATTTAGCCCATCAGGCAAAGGTACAAAATCCTAGGTTTCATTCTTCTTCAATGATGTCATTTCTTCATTCATGGCTTCCAACCAAGAATTTGAATCAGGCAAATTAATCACCTCTTTCATAGTCCTAGGCTCATCAGTGCTAGTAATCAAAGCATAGGCACAGTTTGAATCCAACATAGAAAATCCATACCTATCAAGTTGACGCTTTTCACGTGTAGACCTCCTCACAAGCTGAGGCTAAGGATGTGACTCTTCTTCTTCAGAACTCTCAGATCTGCTAGAACTCTCCTCAGTTTTAGGTACACTATATAGTTCCTCTTTTTTTGGAGTTCGAGGAATTTCAACTACATCATTCTTCTTTTCCCTTTTATCCATCTTTAACTGTGGATTAGCTATTGAAGGATTCATCTCACAAAAGATTACACTTCTATTGTACAAAACCTTCTCAGTATCAGGATTCCAAAGCTTGTATCCTTTCACACCAATTCCATAGCCGATGAAGATACATTTCATAGCCTTGTTCTCCAACTTTGATCTTTTCTCATTCAACACATATGCATATGCCTAATAGCCAGAGACACAAATATGTCTCAAAGAGGGCTTCTTACCAGACCATGCTTCCAAAGGTTTTTTATCAACAAGATCCAAACAAGGTGAACGATTTACCAAGTAACATGGTGTAGCCTCAACCTCAACCCAAAACTTTTGATCTAGACCAACACTACTCAACATAATCCTCGCTCTTTCTATTAGCATCTTGTTTAACCTTTCAGCAACTCCATTTTGTTGTGGAGTATAAGGTGTAGTTTTATTCCTTTTAATCCCATGGTCTTTGTAGTATCTTTTGAAATATACAAAAAAAAAATCGTTTCCATTATCCGTCCTAAAGTATTTATTTTTCTTTCCAATCTGATTCTTTACCAAGTTTTTAAATTCTTTAAACTAACTAGACACTTATGATTTACTCTTAATAAAGTATACAAATGCCCTTCTTGAATAATCATCAATAAAAGAAACATAATATCTAGACTTTGATAACAAAGGAACATTCACTGGACCAAATACATCATAATGAACATAATCTAGTATACCAGAAGATTTATGAGGACTTGAATAAAAGGAAACATGATGTTCCTTTCCATAAATGCAATGCTCACAAAAATAAAACTCAAGGTTTTAATCAACAATCCCTTCAACAAGATTTTTATTTTTAAGGTTTTTAAACCTTTCGCATCTATGTGACCAAGTCTATGATGCCATGACATGGTCCTCTCTGCTAGGAGTTTCACCTCCAAGGAATTTGCACCCAGAGGAGCATCATTATCCTTCTCTACATGAGCAACTTTGCTTGACATTAGAGAGATATTGTTACATTGAACATGACGTGCATCTAGCTTGTATAGAGCGCCAATGCATACACCATTAGCCAACACCATTGTGCCTCTATTCATCTTACAACATACACTTGAGCAATAAATTGTCACACCAACATCATTCAACTTACTGACAAAAAGTAGGTTATGAGCCAAACCTGGTATGTGTAGTACATCACCAATCCCTTTGATTCTTCCATCTGGGAGTTTGATTTTGACTCTTCCATGACCAACAATTTCCAGAGTTGAATCACTTGCTAGGTACAACTTTCCACCATCATACTTTTCATACTTAGTGAACCAATCTCTACGGGATGTCATGTGAAAAGATGCACCTGAGTCAATCGGCCAAACATCATTTGATGCCTAAGTCCCCAAGGTTGAAATGAAGGCATCTGCATCACTCTGAGAAGAGTCATTTTTCAAATAGTTATTCTTCTTCTTCTTTTTCTCCTCCTTACAATCCTTTCAAATATGACCAGACTACCCACTATTCTAGCATTTCACCTTGGAAATTTTACCAAGAGATTTTGATCTCCCTTTAGATTTGGATTTAGAATTCTTGTCCTTTTTCTTATCTCTCTCCTTTGAACTACCCCGAACAACAAGAGCCTCCTTGTCCATCTCAGAAGACTTTCTTTGCATTTGTTTTGACAATGGCAAGGAAACCATGTCTTCCATCTTGAAAGGAGTTATTTTACTTCCAATAGCCATTACCAGATGGTCCCAAGTGCTAGATAAGGAGCATAACAAAAGCATGAAATGATCCTCCTCCTCTATCTTCACACCCATAGACGCCAATTGATTAAAAATAATATTAAATGAATTCAGATGGTCTACTACAAATGCATTGTATTCCATCTTCAAGGAGTATAACTTCTTCCTCAGGAAAAACTTATTCACCAGAGACTTTCCCTAATAAATATGACCAAGTTTCTTCCATAATGAAGTTGCAGTCTTCTCCTC